>QLOZ01002965.1:0-11913 GCA_003314065.1 Lactarius sp. MG50 | reverse complement strand
CAAGCTTGTGTGTAGGTGCATAGCGTCACTACACAACAAGACCCCTGGTGGAATACACAGCATTATCCCCATCATGGCGACCTTTAACTTGACTTTTCCCTCAGACGGGAGAGCTTTTCAAGTGCCTCAGAGAGCAGGTGACGAACTACCGAACCACGTAAAAGGTGCAGCCTTTTGGAAGGAATTTCCAGATACACCAAAGAGAAATGTGTACTTCGTGCGATACAAAGGACATGAATTTGCAGTCGAGAACATCCTTGGATATTGGTACAATATCTATTGGTCCCTCCCCAGTGACACATACACAACCCGATACGACTGGCAAATAACTCGCAAGGAGCGAGACATATACGGACTAGGCAATTGGATGCTAGCTCCTCCATTCCAGACAATACGCACTTCCCCTGTTGAGGAGAAGTTGACCACTGATACCCTCACAGATGAGGAGAGAACCCCGACCACTGAATCCCCTGAAGGATCCAGGCAGACGCATAGGAGTAGCCCTGAAGTCAGCACCATCCTACTAGCCAAAGATATAGAAGCAAGCTTGCTTCTTGGGCCAAGCATATTGAATATTAGAGAAGAGATAGGACCTGAGCAAGAGTTGCCAGACTTCCTGATCAAAGCACCAGAACCACACATATTCCCCTCGAGCAGCATGTCCACAATTCAGACAGCTATGACCACTCCCCTGGCCATGCAACACCCCCTCACCGCACCTCTCCAGATTGGTAGCGCCACAATTTCTACCACCATTACACACCCAGTTCAGCAGCAACCCCCTGTCCAGCAGGCAGGAGGTGGCGGCGGTGGTGGTGGCAGCGCTCCAGGAGGAGGTGGCAGCGGAGGCAGTGGTGGTGGAGGAGGAGGTGGCGGACCACCAGCAGGTGGACAACCAGGCAGAGGACCCCCTGCAGGAGGTGGACCACCTGGAGGACCTCCCCCTGTCGCTGCGGTGGCACCTGCAGCAGCTGCTGCACCAGTACCCAATGGCAAGAGCCTACATGGAAGCCCACCACAGATGTTTAATGGGTCACAAAGCAAGAGCGACGTCTTCATACAGGAATTCTCACTATACAACATGATTAACTGAAACCACGAAGTCATGAGGTCACCCTATAATCAGGTCCTCATGTGCCTGTCCTATATGAAAGGACCTAGGGTCAACGATTGGGTCGTTGCACGTGCGCAAGAAATCCATGACAACATGCTCGCTGGAGCACCAGATGACAAAGCTGTATGGGAAAACTTCAAGAGGTTGTTCCTAGCAGCCTTCACAGACACTACGAAGAGGGAGGATGCCGTGCAGTGGCTCCTTAACCTGAAGATGGTTGGCAATGACCTCGATGGCTATATCACCACATTTGAACACCTTGCACTCTCTGCTGGCTGGGAAAGGGATTCCCAAGGCACCATCTTTATATTCAAGAAAGGCCTCAGGCAGGGACTTGGATGTGCCATCATAGAACGAACCCAACCTCACCCAGTCACCTTCGATGATTGGGTTGACACAGCACACAAGCAGCATGCCACGTTTGTTGAAACGTGTGCTACTTACAGTGCCAACTATAACACACCCAGTCCTGCACGAGACACCAGAGGCAGGTGGAGACAAGCCCTAGGAGGCCAGAACAGAAACCAGCGATGCCGTGGTCCAGATGCCATGGATGTGGATGCCGCACAGATGATGCCATTTAATGACGACGAGCGCAAGAAACTGCGTGCAGAAGGAAGATGCTTCTTCTGCAAAGCACAAGGCCACATGTCACCCCAGTGTCCCAAGAAGAGGGACAGGCCACGCAGTGGCAACCAAGGACCTAGCAAGCCACATGGCCAGATGATGGCGTGCATTGCTGAGGTCGAAGAATCTGAGGCTGGTGACCCTGTGGAAGCAGCCTACCATACCCTGACTAATATGTCAAAGCAGGACAAGTCGAACCTATTGGACCGCATGATTGTCGATGACCAGGATTTTTGAAAGGCCCAAATCACACAGCCTTGATTAGGGCCTTAGCTATGCGAGTGGACTCTGTATATATCAGCACCAAGAATGCTCTGAATATACCAATTACGTTCAAAGACACTCGACAGATGGCTGAAGCACGAGCATTAATCAACAGCGGAGCAATGGAAAACTTCATCGACTATTGGACAGCAGTACGCTGGTGCCTCCCCACAAAGAAACTCAAGGTCCCTCGACAAGTGATCAATGTCGATGGGACAGACAATGAAAGAGGAATGATCACCAATGCCTGTATTCTGCGGATCAGGCAGAACAAGAAACAGAAGCTACAGAAGTTCTATGTCATGAACTTAGGCAATGATAGGATCCTCCTAGGCTACCCCTGGCTCTGTGCATTCAATCCAGACATTGATTGGGAAACAGGGACCACTGGAGGACTAGTGCAATTTGAAACTGTGCCTTTCGCCTGGAAGCTATGGCTTGACAGGGAAAGAGGCCATGAAGAAGCAGCAAGCATTGCACGCACTAACTTTGCACAAGAATGGGCTATAGAGGCCCACAAGAACAAACCAAAGAAGGATATCCCTACACTCCCAAAGGAATACCAGCGACATAAGGTGGTATTCTCTGAAGAAGCAGCAAAACGCTTCCCACCATCACGACCAGAAGATCATGGGATAAAGCTGAAGCCAGATGTACCAGCTACCATCAATTGCAAAGTCTACCCACTATTGAAGGTAGAAAAGGAAGCCACGAGAGAGTTCCTAGATGTCAATAAAGAACTAGGCTACATCGAAGAAGGGGATTCGCCATGGTTGACCCCTTGGTTCTTCACGCACAAGAAAGACGGAGGCCTGTGGCCACTGCAGGACTACCGAGAAGTAAACAAGTGGACGATATGGGATGTCTATCCCATACCACACATCAAGCAGATCCTTGAGGAACTAGAAGGGAAGGAACTGTTTACCGCCCTTGATATCCGATGGGGCTACCACAATGTGAGGATCAAACCTGAAGATAGATGGAAGGCAGCATTCAAGACCCCCTTTGGTCTCTACCTTCCCAATGTCATGTTTTTCAGTCTCACAAACTCGCCCGCTACATTCCAAAGACTCATGGATCGAATATTCGCGCCCTTGAAGAGGAGGTACCCTGGCCTCCTATTCATGTATATGGACAACATATTGATTGCCACACCTAATGACCTGGAGCTCCATCGAGAAGTAGTACACGCAGTACTCGACTTGCTCAAAAAGGAATCACTGTTCCTTAAACTGTCAAAATGCCAATTTGAGAAAGCGACAATTAACTATCTTGGCATCGTGGTGGAGCACGGCATGATCAAGATTGATCCAACGAAGCAAGATGGGTTGGCCGTGTGGCCACGAAGACTAACCTCAGTTAGGCAAGTGCGATCTACACTTGGAGTCTTCGGCTACCACCGCGCCTTCATCCCAGGCTATGCCCATATCACATGACCAATAAACGCACTCCTAAAGAAAGGAATTCCTTTTGCATGGACGGACGAATGCTCAGATGCGATGGACAAGCTCATCAATGCTGTCACCAGCAACCCTGTTTTACAAAGGCCAGACTACGAGCGGCCCTTCTTCCTAGAAGTGGACACGTCGCAGTACGCCACAGGCACGATACTAGCGCAAAGAGACAAATGCAGCCAGCTGTGGCTGGTGGGGAATCTATCCCACTCATTCACTCTGGCGGAGCAAAACTACGATGTTCATGACCGAGAACTATTGGCAGTCGTGCGAGGCCTGAGAGGATGGAGGCATATCCTCCTCTCCACACCATTCAAAATCACTGTGTACACTGATCACGCCAACTTGCAATACTACCAGCACCCTCAACGCATCAATAGGAGGGTGGCGTGGTACCTTGGGGACATGGCGGACTATAACTTTGTGCTAATACACAAACCAGGAAAGAACAATCATGCAGACCACCTGTCTAGATGACCAGACTATGACGAAGGTGCAGAGGACAACATGGACATAACAGTCCTCCCAGAGAAGCTATTTGCGCATGCCACTGACATCATTGACCTAGAAAGGGAAGTGGTGGACGCGCAACAAGAAGAAGCGGAACTGATGAAAGTGCTAAAAGAAGGACACGTGTTGGACGAAGCCAGGAACCAATGGTACTATCGCGTGCGCCTGGCAGTCCCAGAAAGGAAAGAACTATTGCAGAAAATCCTAAAGCTATATCATGACCACGAGGTGGCAGGGCACCCTGGAATTGCAAATACCCTGAAAGCAGTAGCACGCAAATTCTGGTGGCCAACAATGAAGGCATTTGTGGTTGCATACATCAAAGGATGTGCAACCTGCCAGTCTACAAAGCCAAACACAGTGCGACCGCGGCCACCAATCATGCCTATTGGCACAGAACAAGATGCCATTCCCTTCCACATGATCAGTTGGGATCTAATCACAGATCTCCCCAGTTCACAGGGGCACGATGCCATTCTCACGATCATGGACCATGGATGTTCGAAAGTGGCAATTTTCCTGCCCTGTTCGAAAACGATTGACACACTAGGCGTAGCACAGCTCTATGCAGAACGCATCTTTCCATTCTATGGGGTACCCCGACGTGTTATATCAGACCATGATCCAAGGTTCACGGCCGCCATTATGAAAGAACTGTGCACAATGCTGGGCGTATCACAGAACATCAGTATGGCATTCCATCCTCAGACAGACGGACAATCAGAGCGCGCAAACCAGCGCGTCGAACAGTACCTGAGGATTTATGGGAATACTGAACAGGACAACTGGATGCAGCTGTTACCTTTGGCCCAATTCATACACAATACCTGGACAAACGAAACGACAGGACGAATGCCCTATGAGTTGCTCATAGGGCACACACCAACGATCCACGTGACCAATCATCAGACCAAGATACCAGCGCTCGAAGAGCGAAAAGGGTGGCTAGAGTGAACTCGTGCCTACGCCACCGTGGTGATCAAGAATGCACAGCGCTTACTTGTTCAGCGCTCAGAAAGAAGAAAGGGGCAACACCACTTCAAGGCACATGAAGAAGGCGACCTAGTTTGGCTAGAAGGAAGCAACCTGCGCCTAACTCACCCGATTGCGAAGCTGGCGCCAAAACAATATGGACCGTTTAAAGTAATTGACGTCATATCCCCCATAGTTTACTGCTTGGAACTACCAAACCATTGGAAGATACACAATGTCTTCCATGCCTTGTTGCTTACGCCCTACAAGGAAACTACGGAGTATGGGGAGAACTTCCCACAGCCAGCTCCAGATTTGGTAGAAGGGGAGGAAGAATACGAAGTAGAACGCATTATGGACTCAAAGCGCGTGGGATGATGGAAGAAACTAAAGTACCTCTTGGCTTGGAAGGGATATTCCAGGGCACATAACAGCTGGGAAGCAGCTGAGGATGTGCACGCACCAGACCTCGTCGCAGACTATCGCAGGTGCAAGCCCTCAGCAGTGCGAACACTTAAAAGCGTGAAGGAAAGATGGAGAGCACTCATCTTCCCTGGTGAATGTATTCACTCAAGGAAGATTACCCGAGACCTCCCAACTATCGCACCTTCTGCTTCCTTGCTTCCCCACTCGCCACTACCTTTGTCCCTGGAGCTCGCACCCATGACACCCACCAAAGCATCCACGGACACCTGCACAGTTGTTTCTGTGCGACAGACCTCTGCCCCTTCCATCGCTAATCCCCTCTGCATTAGAACCTTGAGCATGAGCCATGGCACACTGTCTGCCGGCATACCAGGTCTTGCCCCCTTTCTTGATGACAAACCCTACTACCCAGGAGGGATCATGTTTGTTGACACCCTCCAGAGAACTGCAACTGGTTCACCGCCTTGGTGGACGGATGGTCGCAGTGCCAGTGCCTCAAGAGGCAACTCCACCACCAACACTCTGCCACCATCGCTCAAATCATTGAGCGACAGCCCCAGCAGCAATCCCACCGTGCCTCAGGCGCATGCGGCCTACGCCACCACCAGCCCACAGGAGGCATGGGGACTTACCGAGGCTTTCGCACAGGCCTTCCACTTCCCAGCAGTTGCCAGCCCCTACACACTTCCTCCGGCCTGAGAGGACGCTGATAGATCTGACCAGGGAGGATTCCCCGGCCCCCTCAGTGCTGCCACTGCCTTATGCAACCCAGGGCGCATGATCTTTGATGCAGCCCCAAGCCTATGGGAATCCGCACAATTCATCACAGCCCCCAATGCCTCCAATGGCCCCCTCGCTGCTACAAGTAGTACTGCTGGTGAACAGCAGGGGGTTTGTAACGAACATAGCGACAGCACATGTCCCACCGACATCAGTCCTTTGACACAGCGAAGGCACCGTCATCTTGCAGCAGGCAAGGGAGTAAAGAAGACCACTGGGGTAAGGAAGACGAAGAAACCACGCCAAAAAATGGCCACATTCTACTGTGGCAGGTGCCGCACTGATGGTGCGGACCACAAATATGAAAACTGCCCCATGTGGAAGGTATGTGGCTTCTGCAATCAGAATGGGCACTGGGGCTTTGACTGCCCCACGCCACACCTCAAATGCATGCTCTACCGCTGCAGTGTCCATGTTGGACACCAGAACATGGGCACGGTCTGCCCTGTATCAGGCATCATGAAGAACCTTGACTTTGGGTACGAGGAGGAAGGAAGCATTGTAGATTTGGAGCGTGCAGAGCTCATCTACGGTGAGGACTTGGACTGGGACTCATTTCTTGAGCCGCTTTAGGGCTCTTTCTGCTTACTGTACAGCTATGGACTGGACTTAGCGAGTGATGGCACACCTGCCTAGAAGAGGGGGTTAGTGTTTTAAGGTCCAGTCCTATGGACCGAAAAAAGACCGGGACCCAACTGGACCGGACCGCACTAGGACCGGACCACCAGTCCCAGTTGCATCCTTTTTTGTCCAGTCCCGGTTGCGGTCCTTCATTCTCATGTCATATATTTCAACCGCACAATAACTGGTTGCAACCGGTTGAAAAAAGGGACCACCACATTTTCAGTTCCAACTTTTAGTATATTGCAAGAAAAAATTTGATACAGTAGTACAGGGACAAGTAAAATAAGACTAGTTCAAATAATTGTACCCCGCCACTGGCACTAAATCACAACCAAATAAATAAGCAAGACAAACCACCACATCCCCCCATCGCCATGCCCAAAGTCAAACACACAAAAGCAGCACCAAAAAAGGGTCAACCAGTAAAGGCACCTCACAGTCGCACAAACAAGGGCCAAAAGTGGCAGATACCAGCTGACAGCGAGATCTCATCATCTGATGAGGTTCGAAAACGCCCACGAAAGAGGCAGAAAGAGGTTCCTGTGGAGTCCATCAATGAGAGCAGCAGCAAGGATTCAGATGAACCTGACACCATTGAGGCCCAAATGGATGGATTAAGATCTGAAGATGGCACAGAAGGTGTTGAGGTGTGTGACAGTATATGTAAAGGTGCACATACCCATTCATGGATGATGGCGCGTCAACAACAGAAGGATGATCTTGATGAGAAACACCAGGCAAAGATTGGGGGACAGTTGGCAACAAAGGCTGACACAACGAAAGACTTGGATTTGATGTATTCGAAGCAGGTGAAGGTAAACTTCAGGAAGGGCGGCAAAGAGACCTTACTGAAAGGCCGCTGGTGCATAACATGCAAGTAAGTTTCAGCTATATCACCGCATATTCATGTAACTTACCTCACAACAGAAATGACCCAAACATTTGCGAATCAGTTGGGCTTCGGAAATGTTTTTTGACGGGTGGCAATTCAACATTGCGCCAACACTGTCGAAAGCATTATGAGGTTTACAAAGCGAAGTGTGAGGGAGCCAACATACCTGTTAATCATCATGCTATCCCTCGAAAGATAGCACAAACACTAGAAAGGGCGAGGGGGGAAAAGTCACAGACAACACTGGATGATAAACTTGTCAATTGCCCAGATGTCTTCACACGAGAGGGATTATTACACACAGTGGCCCAGTTTGTTGCTTGTGATGACCAGGTAAGTACTAGATGGTGTTCCATAACAATAAGCTATACTCACCATCACAAACTCAAAGGCTTTCGCCGTGGCAAATAACACACTATTTCGAAACTGCCTCTTATCGATGAGGCCAAAGACAAAACTTTCTGAGTTGCCCAGTAGCCATGACATTGGAGTTTACATACATAATGAATGTGTGAGATGGTTGAAGCAACTGTGGGAAGACATAATTGTTAGTAACCAGAGAGCTTGGGTCGCAGTGGAAGAATACTAACTAGTTTTCAGGCGGCACCTGGCAAGATCTCAACAACAGCTGACGGTTGGTCTGCAGATAACACAAAGGCAGCATTTTTAGGGATGACCGCACACTGGATCGAAGTGAAGAATGACAAGTGGAGGTTGCACTCAGAAGTTGTGGGATTCAAGGGCATCTCCAGAGGGCATGATGGTGACAACTTGGGGCGGTATTTCATGGGGCTGTGTGACCGCATAGGAATCTGCGGTCCGGCAAAATCAAAGGTTCGTCTGAAATTATCTCCCAGTGATACTGTTCTCATGTTCCTATCAAGCTACAATCCATTACATTGGATAATGCATTGGCCAATGGAACAATTTGCCAGACAGTCCAACAACTGCATGAGGGTCGAAACACAGTCTGGAATGCAAATGAAAACCAACTCATGTATGTCCTCCCCTTGGCTTGTGCATAATCCGATATGTTGTTCAGCTGCTTGGAATCCCCAGGTGCCTTGGACATGTGGTCAACCTTGGGAATATCGACGTGATGGGACATATCACAAAAATAGCAGCTGTTGAGACAACAGCCACCATTTGGGAATATGATCCTGACCTGCCTGGCAACCGAATCCTTGGAGGATCACTCGATGTTATTGCTGCGATTCGCACTCTTGCTGTCAAGGTATGTCAAAGGAGGAGAGTTTGATATCTCAGTCTTACTCCTCTTCAAACAGATCCAATGCTCCGGACAACACATAGAGTATTTCGAAAAACTTCAGATTGAAACTGGCATCACCACACCTCGTGTGATCCCACTGCACAGCAATGTCCAATGGGGATCTGCATATAACATGCTCGATTGTGCATATCGCCTTCGCCAGGTATGTCAGAGTCTTGGATCGGAGTTCCTGTTGCTCACATGTTACCTTTTAGGCAGTCAAATTGTTTGTCGCTGCAGCTGATGAATTGTATGGGCCAATAACTGTTCTTTGTTGCGATGGACGAGTTGTCAAGAAAATCCCATGGTCAGCATTCAAGATTTCCGAAGTGGACTGGGACAGGGTCCTCTACGCGAAGTCAATTCTCGAGGTATGTTCCTCAGGCTCCCTCTATCTTTTCCGAGGCATCTACAGCTTATATCCAAATACATAGGATTCTAATCGTGTTCAGCAATACTTCTCATCCGAAAAACAACCAACATTATGGCGTGCACTCCCCGCAATTGAAGAGCTTCAGACAGCATGGGAGGAAAAACGTGACAACCCCCAATATGCTCTCTACAAAATGGCAATTGACGATGGCCTCGCAAAACTTAATAAATACTATTCTCGGTTTGATGAGAAACCAAGCTACATACTGGGCCTTAGTAAGTAATACTTAGTTTCTTGTCCTTGTCGAAGTACTCAAGCTAGAATTAGTTCTTCATCCATATTACAAGCTTAACTACATCAAGCACGCGTGGGGTGGTGAGGAAGAGGAGATGGCAGAAATTGCAGCTGGGAACATCCATGCAAAGAATTGGCAGGCTGAGGCACGAAAGATCTTAGAAGATGCCGTATGTCATATTTTTTTCATAGAAGAACAACAGCTAATTTGGACTAGATGGCAGTGTACTGGGAAACTCACCCTAGGCCATCCACGACAACCTCAACTGCACCGAACCCCTCAGCATCAAGGTCTGTGTCTTCTCTGACTGGTTTTGATCAACATCGCCGAATGCTACTTGCACGTGGCGAGGAGGGATGGGTTGCAGAATTGGGGTGCTACCTTGGCGATCTGCCTCAAGATGCAACACCCGACATGGATGTTGTCAAGTATTGGCAGGTGTGTTTATTGACGCAACTTCCCCTACCGATTCAATTCTCACATCTCCGATTTTTAGGACAATCACCCAGTCTACCCAACACTTGGACGAATTGCCCTCGACATCCTCCCCTGTCAAGCCTCTTCTGTGCCCTGTGAACGCCTTTTCTCTGCTAGCAAACAGGTTGCCACGGATCGGCATGCAAGACTTGGTGGACAACGATTTGAGGAACTTCAACTCATGAAGTTTGCTTGGCGTCACAGTGTTATCGATGTTGTGGCATGGAACTCGAGTGAGATAGAGCAGGTGGATGTTGAGGAATACAAGGACCTTCTCATTGCTGATACTGAACGAGCTGGACATGAGCTTCAAGCAGATGGTCGTTTTTAAAGCCTTTCGTGAACTACATTGCTATACCCTGTACATAGAACTAGGCAATATTTGTGTGGACTTCGATAGTGGGGCTCCGTGCAGGCTGTGTATGCCCCGGCCGATGACTTGATGGACCGCGCTACTACCTTTGCCCAATTCATCTGGTGTAACCTCGGTACAATACATACATGGATAACGATATACCCAAGTACAAGAAATGAAAAGGCAATAAACATGAATAAAACGTGATGCGTTATACCATACAATATGTGAGTAACGACGATGATATCGAGCAAGTTGACATGCTGAGGATACTAGATAAGCGAGATGTGGACTATGTAGACATCATCACGGATGCGCTGCTACTTGAGTGTACCATGGCCTTCATGAGTACCCCTCACGCAAAGTCGAAGAACACCTGGAGTTGACGTCTGAGATACCCAGCGCATGCGCATTGTACCAGAAGCCATGGACTTTGACTGCCTGCACTTGGACGCTACAATGGTATTGTCACGCTTGATTGCCGAGCTCGGTGCTACTGTCATGACCTATCCTACAGCAGCAGATTCTTGCTGCCGATCCTCCTGGCTCGATCCTCTCGACTCGAAGTTGTGCACGTTAGACCCACTGTATCGTAAGGACCTCGCTTTCGAAATTTCAATGTGAGTTTCCATTGACACGCTGCATCACGAGTCACAACATCAGACAAGTCCAAAGCCACACACCGCCTCTCTGCCCCTCCCCCATGTCTTCAAATTGGCTACTGATGGTCGCTGACACCCTCATCTTTCGCCACCGCTTCATTGATGTCCTCAATCTCAACTCTTCATCATGGGCCGTGGTGTGTCCTGCTGCATGTCCACAGGATCCCGCTTACTTACCTCGCTCTGTACCTCGCCATTCCCCACATGACGTACCACCCCGCAACCCTTATGCCTGACCTTCATCCGCACATTCGCCGTAAGAAGCTGGGGGTTGGAAAAGACTAGGTATAAGAGAATGTTGAGGCTTGAGAGAAAAAATGGGTGTGTCGTCACTGACATAAAATACAAGCTAACTACACCATCTTCTCCTCTCCTAGGACGGCACCAGCGGCGGCACCAGCGGCGGCACCAGCACGGTGGCGGCAGTGGCAGCCCCACCCCAGCAGCACTGGTGGCACCAGCAGGCGACACCAGCGATGATACCAGCGGCGACACCAGCATGGCGGCGGCGGCAGCGTCAGCACTAGCAGCACCGGTGGCACCAGCGGGTGACACCAGCGACGATACCAGCGGTGGTACCAGCGGGCGACACCAACAACGACACCGGCGGCGGCAGTACCAGCACCAGCAGTACCGGTCACACCAACGGCGGTACCAGCAGGCGACACCAACGGCGACACCAGCACAGCGGCAGCGGCGGCAGCCCCAACATCAGCAGCACCGGCACCAGCGGGCGACACCAGGGACACCAGCGATGACACCAGTGGCGACACCAGCACGGCGGCGGCGGCAGCCCCAGCATCAGTAGCACTGGCACC
>QLOZ01002962.1:0-18213 GCA_003314065.1 Lactarius sp. MG50 | reverse complement strand
CGCATAGCGCAGTGGATTTACGCCCAGCGAGCTGCGGTTCGGGGGGCTTCCAGGGTAATTCTTGTCGTTCTCCATGTCGAGCCTAGAGCTTGCTGGGAAGTGCCCTGAAGTGCCCATCTACGATCGAGATGACATTCGGTGCCATCCGAAGAGGAACATTTTTGATCAAGGGGCCGAGGGCAAGGGCGCAATACCGTACCCCCAGGGGTAAAGCGCGTGGATCCGCGCCGCATTATGTGTTTGTGAAGGAAAGCATATCATTGTCCCACCGCTATGCTCGAGAACCATGATTTTACGTAGGTGCTGCCGAAGAATCCGCCCTAGGCCCGCAGCAATTATCAGCGAGTGTGCTTCTCCTTTTCCCCCTAATACAGTACCATCACTGCGGAACGCCGTAGGGATTACGAGACAACGAGTTATTGCAGCCTGGGAAAGAAGTCCTCGAAGGGCACGGCGAGGAAAACGGAATCACGAGTGACAATGAGACGAGCGCCAGCTACTGAGTCGACTGTACGAGTACTAATGACGTTCGGATGAGGGTGAGGATGGCCTTGGCATAGTAATTCCTGAAATTTTAATTTCGCCGTGTGCGGGTGGTGAGCTTCGGAGAACGTAAATGGCAACCGAATACAGCACCTACGAGGATCGCCATTCACGCCTCACCTTCTCACACAAAGGTCAGCTGAGGGCGCTAACTCTTCAAGGAAAAGCAACGAATACTCTCCCTCTAGCCAGACGACACTTGCGTCACTGACCCCTGGAATGGTGGAGCATGCTCCTCTGATATCATGGGTGGGTTTGCCACATATGTTCCGAAGAAAAACGGTGGACGTGGTTCTATGTCAGCCTAAGGGTGTCGCAGTTTCGCACGGGCACCAGTCCAAACACAAACAAACAAGTTATTCACGGCTTTAAACCTCAAGCCTGAGTTCGGATATTGTTCTCAGCCTAGCAAGAACATCGTTGTACAATCTAGACGTATTTTTTCACTTGAAGGATTGACCCCAGAACCCTGCCGAGAGATCCCGTGCGGCATTGAAGGAAGCCATCACTGGCAAGCTAGATCTTCGACTACGACGACCATCATCCACTTGCGCTATTCTTATTGTACGGCACAGTACAGCCCGCGGGCAGGGATTTAGAGCAACTCCTGACCCTGGATCCTCCACCGAAGCCTTCCGAGTGAAGGAGCAGCCAACGGGCACCCGACCTTCTTACGGAATTGCTACCTCACCTGAGCCAAGTTGATTCCTCGGGGTGGAGGGATGGAGAGCGATCATCGTCCTCCTTTGCTATGCGCAACATCTCTCGTCATTCTAAGTCTGGAGGTCTCGATCTTAAGGGCCACGCGGTTTTCGTGTTACACCCGAAGGTGCCACATGCCACTATTTCTACCGGGTGAGTCTTGTCGCCTGTAATTTTACCGTTGCTAGGTAGAGACGATGACCGCATCCGGTCCGAACGTCCCTTTACATGCCTACCCCGCCTCGCCTATTCCCTGTTTCCTCTAGCTGACCGGAAAAGGGTGGTGTGTAAGAAGATGACGCCTCTATCTGGGAAGGAACCATGCGTACGCGCCCCAATGCGAAAAAGATCTCATAAGATTTGTGGTGTCAAACGTGGCATTTTCGAGTTTGCAACGTTCCGTTCCGTTTCGCTTTGCATGGACCCTAGGAACCTTACTGGCAATTCGGTCGGAGAGTCCTTTAGGTGCTATCATTGACATCTTGGCCTGAATGGTGTGCGACGTTGCTCGCGAGAATCATCTCTTTGGGCTGCCGAGCCCTGTGGAGCCTCCAACAATTGCCCACTGGGGTATGCAACGTTTATAGTTTCCTGACGTAGAGTGTCCTACCTGTCAGAGTATACAGTTACACGATCGCCACTGGATACTGTTGTGCTCCACGTTACTAAGGTTCTTGAGCAACAAGATCATGGGACTCGCCTGGTCCTGTCTTACAACTCCTATGCGCGGCTTGGCGCCGCCACCTCAGCAAGAACAACGCTTCGCCAAGTCGATTCTCGATCACACCACTCTTGCCGATCTCCGTCTTACCGCTGGACGGCAGACTTGGGTGATACTACCGGAGGTCTGGCGGCGGTCTTAGTGACGATATCAACGCCACTATTTTCGGGGACGTTTCTTCCGCGGAGACGTTAGTTGTGTCTACGATTCCACCGCGTGATATATATAATGTAGGTTCAACCTCGTGATCAATCATCGGCCGAAGTCGTGCTTGCTTCGGGAGAGTGGATCCGAATAACGTAGTGTGTTGCAATGGGCTTGGCGCATCAGTCCACCATGGCTGGCTTACAACAGTTGTGGGGAAACAGCCATTTGTACTCTGGTTCACCCATAGCATTTCTATAAACAGAGCCGCGCGTCCCTCTCTGCCGGTTATGAAGTTTGTATGACAGGAATATATAATGTATTCCTCTCCTAGTCACGGGTTCGAGATGCTGCACTGGGATGATAGGACAATTCTCTGCATGATTCCATGAGTGGATGTGAGTCTGGAAGCCATATAGAATGTACTCCGTTATCACGTCTCGCGGGGTTACGCCACCTCAGGACACGCGCCCAGGGTAGACCTGATATTCTTTCGGGATATGAATAACGTCCGAATGCCAGACCAAGTCACCCGCGGCATAAGGAAGTAGTACTCCACTAATAAGCGTAACCTCGGATTCTATGGAACAGAGACCGTCGCAAGAATGTTGACCAGGTTCTGCAACGTCGAGACCAGCATCCGTATTTCATCTCCGAGTCGACGGAACTCAACCTGATGGCGCTAGGATCATCGAAGCCGAAGGGCGTTGCCAAAACACCCGAATTGGAGCTGGCATTAGGTCACGCGGCCATGACAAAAATATACACGTATCCGGCCGTCAGTCATCTGGGATATGGAGGATCTCCTAGAACCGGGACGTCTCAAGTTCAACTCTGCATGTATGCGATGTTTCAGGTTTCACATTGGCCCGGGGCACCTGTCAGTAGATGGGTGTGCAAAAGAGAGCCTCCTCACAACACGTCAAAGATTGCGCGTGCTGCGAGTCTTGACGCTTTCGGTCTACCGACTAGTTTCCGAGGTCAACAAGGTTGCCAAGATAGTGTCCAGACTCCAGAGGCTGTCGTGGGAGCCCGTGTTCGCGCACCTGGGCCGTGACACGTCAGAAAAGTATACAGCCGTAGATGATTGTTGCAGCTCGGCCAGAAGCAACTGAATGACCAATGTGAAGCTCGTTCCGCGGAGTGTCAGCAGGGTGTGCTCCTCGTTGTCAGTGACTCGGGTCCATCCGTGGTTCGCTTCCTCGGTAGACAGAAGCGGTTATATTTGTGGTAGTGCAACCTCCGCCTCCCGTACTATGGGACCACGAGCGAGCACAGCACGTAAAGTTGATGCTGAGGCTTTGGGAACAAACACACAGGGTTGTTTACTAAGGGTCACGTGGAACACAGCTGACGCCGTAATTAATGTAGACAGTGAAGCGCAAACGGTTTTGGTGGACAACTTCGTTTTATCCGTGAGTCAACAGTGGCGGCATAGTGGCGGCTTATACAATGGCCGTTGATGATAAATGATGCACGTTCGAGCGGGTGTGGGGACATGGATCCTGATTGGGCACTTGCGCGCCAGTTGAACTGAATTTGATGGTAGAATCCTGGAACCATCCTTATCGTTCTAGCTGCCACGTACAGGCTCAGATCAATCAATGTCATCCGATAGAAAGCGCAGGGCAGAGTCTGAGGAGGTTGCTCACAAGAAGTGAGTTTCTTGGTTTACTAGAGCGTATATGAGTGACATGGCTCCAACTAGGCCTCGCAACGGAGACAACGATGATTTCAATGCCTCGGAAGACGAAGACGGCACTGGCAGCGAATTCGATGATGGTGAGGGTTCCTATGTTTGATTGGCAGGCTCAATTCCAAGTGTGCACACATAGATGAGATTGATTCAAAGAACATCATCTCAGCTGGAAGGAGGACGCGCGACACACTGGCTACCAACATCGAGGCTCCAAAAATAGCAGCCCGAGTGGATGACGATGGGTCCGAATATGAAGAAAGGGGAGGAAAAGGGAAGGAAAAGGAGGCCCCCGCAAACTCGCGCACCAGGTCTTCAGAGCGTATGCAAGTCAGGTATATCGAGGACGAAGAGGAAGACAGCAGTAGCGAAGAGGATCCTAATGAACAGGACGAAGACGTAACCAGTGAGAATGACTCGGACGACTCGGACGAGTATGAAGGATAACAAGCTCGATGCCGAGCACCGATAAAAGTGCTTATCACACCATCCCCCCACCAGCTTACTGTAAGCAGATTCAATATGTATGCGACGTTTTTCTTTTCTTTTTTTTTTTTAAATCTTTGGCGGCCGTGTCCGGCCGGTAACGAAACAAAACCGGTTGTCCGGATCCAATACTATTGCCATTTATGGCCCCTGCTGCGATTGGATAACCATTTCCCGACCAGTTCCTCCACTGCTGGTTATCACACTATTATGGTCTTCTGGCATATCAGCAAAGACATCAAAGACCACATTCTATGGCTCAGGGGCAGTGGGTATATCACTGATGATATATGTGTCATGTTCGGAGTGTCTTCACAAAGCATTCAGTGCTAGCAAAGCAATTTCTATCAATATGGCAGTGTCACTCATCCCCGAAATCCTTCACAGGGTCACCCGCACTTTCTCAATGTAGATCAACGGCATTATTTATTTACCATACTTGAGGAGTCTCCTGGATTCTTCTTGGATGAAATCCAGGAGACCAGGACTGGGTTGCGTACCCAGAGTACCCAGAACGGCAGCCACTAGCAGGCACAGGCCGGTGCCGAGGTCGATAATGTGCAGTATGGGGGACACGCGGCGTACTCGCGGACGCATAACCATACGGATGACTTGCGTAGCTATGAGCGAGCCGTCCGCGCGCAGGGCTCCACTCGCCTTTGGGCCGGAGAATACGAAGCGTCCGGTGACGGTGAACATGCTATGTGGCGCGCTCAAGGGGTTCATCGGTATGATCGGCCAGACAGGACATTCAGCAACGAGGTCGCGGAATGGCTGAACGCGCAAGGCGAATGAGCTTCGCGAGCGGGCGCAGTGGCCTCGTCGCGCTGCAGGATTGAAAGTGGTGCCTCTGGGAGTGAGAGACTCGGAGATTTGAGATAGGCGAGTAACGGCCAAGAAATAAATACGGCCAATCGGTCGACTCGCTCTGCTTTCTTTTCCTTTATCTAGTTTCTTGATGAAATGTGTGTAAACATGTCGTTTCGCTTTCTTTCTTTTGTGGTGCTGGTTTGTTCATGCCAGTGCGAGGCGGCCAGTCTCCGCATAAGTTTTCGGCAATTACCGTACATCGGCTCCGCCCAGCATGTGTGTGTTAGTGACTACAGTCCACTTGCCTAACCTGAGCTCAACCGTGACGGTCATGTCTAAGGAACGCACTGGCTCACGCCCAGACTACATCACTGCTCTCGCTCTTTCTCGCAGTCATGCGGAGAACCAGGCTCGCTTACACCCTCATCCAAAACGTGATAGTCCGAAGCGTTTGCAGCCTTCCCTGATTCCAGACTTGCGCTTCGAACCGACTTACCTGGCCAGACTCGAAGTCGCGGGTCCTGGTTGGCAGTCTGTCGTCTGGGTCACCATACGAGATCAAGTGTTAAACCCGTTGATACAGGGCCTACTTTGGTGCGTCGCGTGCCACATGTCCGGACCTGCTTGACGTGCCTTTTACAGGGGTACCGCGTCCGTGTTCATACAGCCTTTGCTACGCCGCCTTACGTCTCAACGCTATGCGTCACAACCTGCAAAAGAAGGTAGTGCTGCGGGCTGGCTGCGCCAATGGGCCCGCTCGCTGTTCCCCGATGCAAGGTCGGGGACTTCGTCAGGAAGTCGACGATGAGAAACTGTATGATGGGAGCTTGTAGTGTGTACGACAGGGATACCTACATACGATTTGCGATTCAGTCATGGATCCCGCAATCTGCTTCAGTGACGAGCCATTCGCCCCAGTTGTCATCCTTCGCGCCCTCACCGTGACATTTACGGGCGGTATCCTCGCTGCCTTCTCTTTACGGAACTTATCGCATTTTCAGTTGGAGCAACGCCCCAGCCTTTACCGGGCAACTGCCAAAGCTGGTCGTCTCTGCCGGGGATTCGTTCTTGTGATTTATTTGCCACCTCCAGAGATAGGAATGGTAAAGAATTCTTAGGATGCTATTGGGCGAGGGCTTCGCGGGTCAGCAGAGGGATGCTGTCTAGTCCTACAAGAATATGCCTCTTTGGAGACATCTTTATGATACCTCGACATGCGAAAACTATCAAAATGGCTTGGCACAGGTCTACGAAACTACTACGCTCTTTCAGGAAGCCACGCTCAAATTGAAATTGAGTTTGTTCCATAGTGGCACGATGAGCCAAGACGACGCCGCTCAGCGTGCAGTTGGAGCCCTTTGAACTTCATAGATTCTAAGAACCAGTGCAGCAAAACGCACAGCACACCCACGTAAGATCGGGAACTTTCTGAATGCATGTGGATCGTAGGTACCATTCTCGACGTCCTGAATTACCCAGTTCATTTCGAGGTCCGCATGACCTGGTACGCACGAACACCCTCTATCGGCAAGTTGACCAAGCCATGTGTAATGTGGGCACGCACGCTGCACCCGGAACGCCGGCGACCCCGATCCAAGCCATCTTATCTTGTTTCTCCTCTCACCAGAAGTCCGAGTCGTTAGCGCGTCAATCCCCTCCCCGTCTGGACCCTTCTCAGCTTGGCCGACGTCAGACGCCCCCCCTAACGTTCCTTCCGTGTCTAGTTTTACGTCTTAAATGCTTGATTTTAAAATCTCGGTCTACCGTGACTGTACACGGGCGACCCGACCTCCCTCGCCGTGCTACCGCGACAAATTTCCTTATCCCGATTCCGTCTTAACCCTTCCAAACTTGATAGACACCGTTCGTCTTACACACTATACCCCTCTCCTTTACGTGCGGATGGCCAGCAACCATTCAGTCCTGCAGTCTCGCCCCCTCTAGTCCACGATCCAAAGTCCCCGGCCTCGTCATCGTTATTCATACCCAGCTATTACCATTCATGAGCTGATTAGACGTTAACACGAGACTTTGGAAAGATTAGAGACTCGTACGCGTATAAAAGCCTCTGGAATGGTCTCCTCGAAGGCCAGTTCAGAATAGAGCGTATTCTCCTTTCCAGATATTCTTGTGTGAAGTCTCTCTTTTGTAAGACTCTTCCTTGCTTGTGTTCCCCTCGACCAGCCCTCCAACGCTGAAACAGAGCTACCGTGCTGTCGTGCGTCTTGAGCCCCCACGTCGTGGACTTGTCCTCTCTCTGCTCTTTGGAGTTCGTTTGTGTCTTTAGGGTCCATGCGTCTTGGTCGCTCTTGCCTCAGCGGTCGCGCCGTCGACCTCTTCTATCCTGTCTGACTTCTCTTTTTATTTCGAAGTCACTCGCGCGTCCGTGTGCGCATTACACCATGAGAGTTCGGAATCAGTGGGGGTGGTCCGAGGACCGAGGTCGTATCACTGTCTCGCAGCTAGACAAAACCGGCTGCCAGTGAGTGCCGCCTCCGGGGAGGGGTGATCTACAGACAAGCTGAGCATGAATGGATGGCGCTGTGAGGCAGGTTGTCATACATCAGGAGCCATCTAGGTCAGGCGATAGATCAACGACAAGGACACTGTAGGATTCAAGACGCCGCGGACAAGCACTGGCCGGGCACATAAGCATGACGACCTCACAGCCGACAATCACGGTGATCGCTGTAGTACTCCAGCACGCTCGAGCTTTCCCGCAAAATTTTCACAATTCAATTTGGCCGATACACGATAACACAAACAAACGATGTCGTTCACTACAAATCCCGTCGAAGCCCCGCCACCGTCATCCCGACAATCGCACAACTCTTTCAATTCCACGGCACAATCAAGAAAGTAACCTTTTTTTTTTTCTTTCTTTTTCTGGATCTTCTCGAGAAACAAACGAAACTCATATAGTTATTTGAGGCGAAAGTCAGTCTCCATTGGTTGTTCAAGTGGACCTGGAGACAACAGGTTAAACTCTGCAACACTATCACATAGTCAGAAGAAAACATACTCTGCCTGGACGTGAGGGAGGGTCAGCGGAATATGGAGGAGCCTGACGGTCCTGGTTGCAGGCACAGGAGGGGTGGGGCGGTGGACGAGTTCGGTGACCGTCATCTGCACCCAAAGCCAGCGGTCCACCGCATAGAAGCGTGCGTTGCCTTTCACGATCCCGATATTGAACGAGACCCGGACACCGTCACCGGTGAGGGGTCCTTTCACGCTGATTAGCCTTGTCGTACCCAAGATAGGGAAGTGGATGGACAGAGTAGCATCGATGATCAACGTGCTCAGGTCGATGAGCCCTTGGAGCTATCAAAACCGAAAGTAACGTTAACGTGCGAGGTTCCTGGAGGGTCAACCATCAAGCTAGTGGTACTTACGCCCCATGAGAAGGACCAGAAGAGCCAGTGTACGGTGAAATGCCACCACTTGCTATGCCCAAAGATAGGCCCATTGGCCTGGGCAAATACGTGGACGGGGTCTCCGCCACCAGCCTCTGGGCCATGAACGATGTGGTGGTGGCGGTGGAGCCAGTCGTCGAGGTCTGTATGAGTTGGGCTCGTCAGCAGGCAGACGAGATAAAGGGGCAGGATTCAATGCATACCATCATGGTGGGGAGGTTCTGTGGGATGGTGATGGGGAGGTTCTGTGGGGTGGTGGTGGGGAGGCTCTGTGGGGTGGTGGTGAGGAGGTTCCGTGGGGTGGTGGTGGGGAGGTTCTGTGGGACGGTGGGGAGGGTTTGTAGGGCGGTGGCTCATTGTAGCTACTTGAATTCTCTGAGGGTGTGGATGTACGATGATAATCACTGAGCATTCACCCCAGTATTTATGCGTTTCGGCCTGGGCTTGGCGATGGATTAGGAAGGAAGGAACGGCGTGGCGCCAAATACCAGTGTCAGGTTAGTTGAGCTCCATGGCTAGCCTTATGGGGTACGCATATGTCATAGGAGGCGTTAGGTACCTGCGCGGTCTTGGCGAAATACGTTCAGTGCTCGGCGTTGATGTTCAGATCTTGGGTCGAGTGCGCCACTACGATGCATAGAACTCGAACCTACCCGCTGACGGTCTTCAACCGATAAAGGCAAAACCTACCCCACTACCAAGGAAGCAAAAATATGATGCTCTCGTTCTGAGGTCGGAAACCCGATTACTATGGGTGTTCATAGTTGGGCCAAGCCAGGTCCTGAATCACGAGTTTAGTAAGCTAACGCTAACAAGGTGCTTGAGCGGTATGCTCACGGGGTCATTCCTGACTCAGGTTGTTCCGGGTCTATTCCGCACCCAAAACAGCGGTTCCAAGTCGTTTTGCTCTTCTCCAAGTGGAATGCTGTTCAACACCACGACAGCGCTACGGCCAATTAAATGCACGCCGATGCGCTTCTTGGAGGTTTCCATTGAGCCGGGCTCTCAGGCGGGTGGAGTAGTATGCACCCTTCAATCCTAACACACTGGCGTCCGAAGAGCGGACTGGTTCTTGCACCGACTTTCGATTCGGAGAGCCCTCTCCCGGACTACACAGCCCAGGAATCTCTGTTATTCAGGTCCTTCCATGAGTTCACATCAGCTGGGAGTGCATATGCCCACCTGATCCCTTGCCTACTTGGCTATCCTGACGAAAATACCTCACTCTGGTCATTCTCTTCGCAAGAAACGGCAGGTCTGTCCATTTCTGTACGTCCGTGTGCCCTGAAGGTGGGCATTCGGAGTGTCATACGACTGCTCGTGTTGGACCTTTGTTTTACTCTAGAGAGGTTAACCACTCCCGATTCCATTCGTCGGTTCTGCTATGACTCTTGCGCGACGCGTCTGGGACGTCTCTGAAGATCTGGTTCTTCACCTGGAGAGGCTTAGCAACAATACTAACTCGTCTATCCGCCTGGACCCGATCTCTTCCCAGTTGACCCATTGGTTTCTCCCTCGTATTGCTCCGAAAGCGCTCACCAGCCTTTTGCTCTTTTATCTGTCAGGTTTGTGTCCTGCAGTGGTATTACACGCCATATCGCCACGGCATGTGTATGGATGTCAAGTCAGGTGGGGGACAGGGACCACAGGGTGAGTTGCTGGAAAGCATCAGGCCCAAAGAAGTGAGGGACTTGGACTTCCCGTAGCACGACCCCGCCCAAAGGGGTCCTAGTACCCTAAAGAGGTAGACAATAAGTAGTCAGTTTGATCGCCAAGTCGAATCAGTTGACGAACACGGGTTCAGGGTCAATGGCACCGTAACACGATTCGTCTAGCCAGCGAGGGACCGCTCAATATCCGTTCCGCTCTAGTAGGGGAATGGCTCGGTGTGCGGTGTACAGAAGAAGTTGTCATGCACGAGAAAAACCTCACTCTCAGGCTGACAGCCAGTTAACAAGTCACCAGGGAGTGTGAACCGGCCCGGGCGGCCCCTCGATGTACAAAGCTACGAGTGGGACTGAGCCAGGCTGGTCCAGTCGAGGCTTCAACACGACTACCAGCATCGATTTACATTCTCTGCACCATTGAAAATGTGCCATCTTGCCATGCAACGCGCCCGACGGGGTAGACTCATACCTCCGACACAGTGTTGCCGCGGTCCGCGGCGGTCCGGTAACCGTGAATCTTAATCAGCCTCACGTAGTGCAGTCCCCATTGAAGACCACTGGCAAAGTAGGACTGTGTGGCACAAAACCCGACACAAACTACCAGGTTCCGGCCTCGGCGATGTGACGGTCACGGTCTTTGCCAACCTGACGACTCGAACCGCAGCATCACAGAATGCAGTTACAGTGGCTGCGCGTTCTGTCGTCAACTGCCAGCTGAGACACATGGAGTAAAGGTGGCAGCTGCACTGCGCGACGGAACAGTCCAATCCAACATAATGATTCTCATCACGTACTGAAACTTCATATTGGCCGTGCGCAGCACACGGAACTGCATCGGAATCTCCGTTGTGTAACTGTAGGTGGATGGAAGACGCAGTCTGCGACTCTGCGCTGGTTGGAAGGCCGATGGAGTTATCTACCTCGATCCAGGCTCAAATTCTAGGTAGAGGCATTAGTAAGGGTGGATTTTAGGAGAGAAGAGATCTCCGACACACACGTGCAGGACCTCCGGTGTACTCGTAGAAGCGCGAATATCTCGCGTTTAGCCCTGATATAGAAGATGAAACAAGTGGGACTCAGAGGTAAACACTCACGTGCGAGACCCCATACTAGCGCACGTCTCATTTTCAGAAACCCACTTCGGGTTCTTCGATGGGGCGCTGCCGCCGCTGCGCCCTAGATCCGGGGTGTACGGTGTGCCTGGCCTGGTGTACACAAGTGGCGACTGGTCGGGTACCCTCACAGAGATCGCAAGTGGGGCAAATCGCCGCGAAACGCGAAGTAAAAGGCCATCTCGATCAATTTTGTTAGATCGCTAGGCCACTTTTGGGATCGCAGTCATCATTTACGAGTTTACCAGTGGAGCCGGATAAACAAATAATATTACCAAACTGGGTTGCACCGGGTATAATGAGGAACCGTTGTCATGTCGTACTCAATTCGTTCACTGAAGTGGTGGGGCTTTGTGGAGCGTTGGGTTCCATTGTCAATATTCACAAACACAAAACGGATGATTACGATCGAGAGCGGTCTAACGATCTGAAAATAACTATAATCGACTCACCCAATTTCTCTTGTATCAAAGCCCGAATCATTGAGTGGATTCGTCGACCAAAGATTATCCAATCAATATGTAAGTATGGCCCACTGGGCCACTGGACAGGCAGTCGATTCTTCTTAGCGTATTATGCTCTGGTGCTCTCTTTAAACTTGTACGGTAACTTCGTTATGACCGTCCCCTCCTTAGATAGTAGAGTATCGCTCTTTTCGGGGAAGAGAGAAGGCTGATGTCCGTGGTAGCAAGTTAGGAATGTCCCGGCATCACTACAGCATGGGCGGGCTACTCGGCCCCAATTCTGCACGGGGATACGCGGTGCTTGTAACCCTACATTCCAGATCGGACCCCCACTCATCCAGAGTCGGTAGCCGGCGTGTCCTGGGCACCGCAATTTGCGTAGGCCCACTTCGATAGGCAGGAACTGTCCCACCGCCACCGCCATCGCCCATTCGTTGGGCCTTGTTGATTTTGAAAGCGTTTGGGAGTGGATACATCAGAGGTGATCAAAAATTGCCGTAAAATGTGCCTAGGGTGTTGGTACTAAGCTCCCAAACGAGCAAAGAAGTCTACACTCGACTCGACTCTGCGTGGTCTTAAAATGGCCAGCGGTTGGAAGAATTTGTGGCATAGGATTGAAAGCACGAGAACCAGGGGCAAGTTTAGTTTTGCGCCGCCAGTCTAGTGTGTCAGCACGTGACGGGAGTTTAGGCGCTGCTCTTCTAGAACTAGAGCCATCTCCTGAACCACCATGACTGAAAAGTGGCTTACGAAAGAGCCAGAGGACAGCTCTGGCAAACACAGAAGGAACATAAGGCCTCCAGTCCCCGCGTAAGAGCGCAGTGCCTCAGGATGTGGGAGAAGGTCCGAGGTAGCTTGACTAACACTGGAATCTATGCAATGACATCCACTCTGACCTACACAAAATACGGCAAATTTCCCTTTAGAGGAAACATGGATGAGTACCGCAGGATAGTGTCATCGGGTAAACAGACAACGCACCGCGCGTCTTGTCCGCTGTTGCGCCGTGTCACGCTCGTTCTCTTCGGCCGGACCATACACCGTGAAGCTACGTGTGCTATCCTCCCGAACGGTAAGAATTGCGGCCATGTTCCCACACCGGTAGCAATAATTCGGCGCGGACCACACAGTCGCGAGTGCTTCATCAAACATATATTTGTAGCCTTCTTGCACAAGCTGGTGTGCGCGTGCGATGAGGGATAGTGAGTTGACATGATTGAACTGCGCATACGTCTCAATAAAAGAGAGGGGCAAAGAAAAGAAGGGCGGGCGTACCTCACGCGTTACGCTACCACCGAAGAGCCACCCTGCACCGCGTGGGCTAACAGCCCAGTTCTCGACATCATCTGGATCAGACCACATGAGGTCTACAAAGGTAAACAGGTATCAGCACGTCACGTATTAGCATCCAGCACGTTAATCTAACTCACCGCAGAATGCGCCTTCGTGGGGAATTTCCTGTGCCCGGGAGAGGACGCGGATTTGATCAAGGGTACGAATGTCCGGCGAGAGCCCACCGTGGACGCAGAGCACTTCACCATCAATGATCTGGGCGTATGATGGATAGGATAGTACGGGAGGCTGGATATGAGATAGAAGTGGACATGTACCGCAGCAAGGTTGAGGTAATCGAAGACATTACAACACGCTTTCCATACTGAGGCGCTGCCGTACTTTTGCTGACACTCCTCTCCATAAGGTGTTGGATAGCGGAGGGATGTGCAGGGTGAGCAAGCATACCGTAAAACCCATAGACTTGCGTTATTTGTCTACTCTCGTGGTTCCCACGAAGGAGGGAAATCTTATCGGGGTAGCTTGATGCAAGGCTCGTCAAAGGCAACGAGAGGATGATTAAGTTCACGCACCGCGCCTTGAGCGCAAGAAGAAGAGATACGGTCTCGAGGCTATAATGTCCTCGGTCGACAAAGTCCCCCTAAGAAGGAACGACTATCAGCGAGATGGAACCTCTGTCGCGTCTCACGTACGTGCCATGAATATGTAACTCGTGTCTGGGACGGACCCACCCTTCCGGAGTAGCTCAAGAAGGTCCCAGAACTGGCCGTGGATGTCGCCACATATTGTGACAGGACTTGAGACTGGTTGGATATTGGACTCTTCCACGAGGATTGCACGGACGCGGTCGCAAAGGACTTTCATGTCGGACTCGGGAAGGTGCTCGCAGCGCATGAGCTGTGCAATCCACTTATCAGGGTCATATTGTGTCATTTTGGGGGGTCTCCAAAGCTCGCTTTCGAAATGGAACGGTATTTGGGCGGTGGAAGAGAGAAAGGCTTGGAAGCCCAACGACTCGGACTCGGACTTGTTGCAGACGGTTGCAGACGGATTCTGTCTGTACCCCGATTAGGAACATCATTCACACGTGACAGTCTTCTTTCCCACCCTCCGAGTCCCCAGCGACCACTTAAAATTGTGCACCACTGGCACCTCCCGTAGCCTGATGAGGTGTTCTTTTCTACTCGCGAATGGCAAGGGAAGCCACGACAGCACGCGTACCGTAGACTGTGTATGCCCTGTGAAGGCATTCGACGCACCGATCGATATTGGCGCAAAGGGCATGTGGTCTCTGTACACCGCACGGCTTTGTCCGCTTGGCAAGGTCCGACAATTATATCAGGGCGTGATGATATCGCTTTGATTCTTGCGAGGCTCGTCGAGCGATTCACTACTAGTAACGCAACTGTGTTGTGGACCAACACTGGCATGCGCAGGCGGGGTTATTGTTGATGGTCCCAATCATCAGTTTACCAAGAGGGGTGAGACGGGCGAGGACTCGGATCCGTCGAGACGAGATATTGCACACACAAAGTACTAACTCAAGCCAGATTCATGGTCATTCAGAAGGCAGCCAAAAATGATAATAAGGTGGAGCACATAATGCCTCACAATTTGGCTAGGGTGATTCAACGGGTAGCGATCTCGACCTGACGTACAGGAAGTGTTGCATTAAGACAAGTGGTAAGAAGCCAGTTAGAAGAAGCCCGGATAGAAGACCGATAATGAATCCAGCCTTGCCTGGCAGTCCTATCAAATTGGTTCAATAATGAGCACACTCGAAAGAAGATAAGCTTACTGTATCGTCTACGCGTGGGGTAGTTAGAGCCGTATTTCTGGAAGAACCTTCTGATAGGAGACCAAACCCACATTCGGTTCCACACGCGCCATTTCTGCAACTCAAGCCATTACAGGTGAGAGCAACAAATTTCCTGCATACTGACCTCAGGGTGCACAAAAATCAGGAAAGCAACGAGTAGCCAAGAAAATAGAACGTGTGTAGCAGATGAGGCATTGAGCTTAGAGAAGTGCAAAAGCGCAAGGACAGGAATCCCAATAAATAAGCAGAACGGGAGCATTGTCCAGTATAAGACAAATGCTTGAAAAACTAAATCTAGTTAATCACGCGCACGACCATGCGAGAGCAAGTCCTCGGACACTCACGACCGCCGAGAAAGCATTTCAAAGAAAAACCAATCGCAGGCGCCCAATCAACGTGGAGAAACCACTCCCATTTAGGTGGCTCTACTGTCTCGTACAGGCCAATCCAATACAATCTGTATCATTAAAAGTAAGCGCAACCACGAGACCAACGCGGGGAAGCAGCGCCTCACATGGCTGTCAACATCGAGCCAGCGATCCAGTCCAATCCGGTCGGCGCGACGGACTGGCCTTGCAACGACAAGACAAACTTGGCGACTCCAAATGCAAGTAACACGGCCAGATTAAGTAGTCTGTACCCGGTAAGTTTCACCCCGAGCGGAGGCGGCGCGTCAACTTCATTTTCTTCCGGGTCATCTGGGTCTGCATTTCCAGGCGGAGGCTCAACGGTAGCAGGTAATCCTGCAGGTAAAACCTGAAGCCCTACCTGTTCAACATCGGCGGGCGGCGGTGGGGGGCGCGGCGTCGTTGCTGGTTGGCTAGGTCCCGGTTCCATATACTGTGAATCTGTGATATCACCACCCGTAGTGACCTGTTTCTCCAGCGTCGCGCGGTAGACTTATACGTGCATCAGGAAAGAAATGGTTTTGCCGAAGGTCGGAAGAGCGCTGTGAGCATGGCAATCAGGTACTGTATCTATTGCCACTGGCAGCCTGTCAACTGTTCTTGAGAAATTATGTAATATCCTCCTTTATCGATCCCTGTCTGATGGCTAGTGAAATCTTGAACGATTGCCAGTGCTGCGTCGTTTTTCGATCATCCATACCTTCTTGTTTTACGGTCAGCACGTCGTCGCCTTTGCTGAGAGAGCAGGGCAGGTGTGACGAGAACACTCATCCTGTGTGCGGATCTAGAATTGCGCAAATATATCTCGAATCAGGTCTTATCTGCCCCGGGCCAAGTCCCACACTGCGGCCAGAAGCAAGTTCCTGGGCCCAACCTTATCCACATGGCCACACCTGCTACTCGCCGTCACAAACACTTATTGCTTCGATAACTATCAAGTCTATATCTTCGAGTCACCTGGACCGCAAGTTTCTATGCAACTTGGGAGTTGTTATGCGACTGCTGGTTTTCTCTGGATTTCATTGTCCGAGTCAGCTCAATGGCTATGTTGAAATAAGCTTGCTCGCGATCAATACAACAGCCTTCAGGATTCCGATCCTTTAGGCGGTTCTAGTTGACCGAGGTGGTGGGAAGTCTCAAGGACGGTTTAAGATGTTCTTCAACATCCAACTCCGGCGTAGAGACGATATATTCCACATCTCGGGTGGCTTCATTTGGACCTGTTTACAAACAGTGTTCGGATCCACCTACGGACCTCTGAGCATTCAGCTTATTCCTCTTCCCTAGTGGCCCCTACATTCTTTGTTGTTCTACCACTTATCCATGCTACAGCGCGTACGGGCGAGAGTAAGGAGCCAAAGGGAAGAGGGAATGGAGGAGAGCGAGGGCCTAACGCGAAAAACTTAGGCAACAACAGTGGAAAGGGGAGAGATGAGACAAGGGGAAATAAGACAGAGCAGGTGCAAGGCGAGAGGAGGCGAATGTGGACAACTTAAAGGCTTTTGTACTGAGGGGCCTTTTGAACAAGCCAATCTAATCCAATCTTAATCGCTGAAAATCAGTGCAGGCATGGGACGGACCAGCCTGAGCTCAGGGAAGCAGTGCCTCACAAACATGCCAACACCGAGCTAGCAATCCAGTTGGCGCGACAGACTGGCCTTGCAATGACAAGATGAACTTGGCGAGTCCAAATGCAAATAATGGCCATGTTGAGTAGTCTGTACCAGATGAATTTGACCTCGAGCGGAAGAGGGGCATCGACTTCATTTTCATCTGGATCAATCGAGCTCCGCGTTTCCAGGCGAAGGCTAAAGAGTAGCGGGTAAGCCAGTATTCAAAACTTAACAGCACCAAGAAAGAGTGGTACGATAGGATGAAAGGAAGAGCGCTTATGAGCATCATGGCAAACTCGTAAGGGCCTGACTCGGAGGTACTGTTCTGCCAAACTTGGTAATACCAACTGCACGTGCAACCTCACTGCAGGCTGTCACGGTCGCCGACCGTTGGAGTGCGCTGTATCCCTATGCGGACTACTATGTATCACCCCAAAAACGTATCAAGTATGCGTGTACGCATTTAACTTGAAGTTGCTACTAGTAGAAAGGTCGCGAGAGTGTCCGACAGTCCAGTTCATCGTATCAAGTCGTCGGGACCTGGACGTCAAGGCTGTCAGTTGCGCGAAGAGAGGAGAGGAAAGAAACGAGACGAACCTAAAGAGCGGTTCCCCAGTCAACGCACCCGACAACCAACCAATGGATAAAGGAGCGTGGAGGAAGGATAAGAAGTCGCACAAGCAAAGAAACGAGACGGCTCCACCTCTCACCGCCTCGCCAGCGTCCCCGGTGTCTTTCTAGTCGATGCCGCGGCGCCCAGTCCATGACCGGGTAGAGGTGGGCGTGAAGAAACCCATTTTTCCTGATGCGCGGAAGGAGCCAGAAGAAGGGGGTCGCATAGGTGATGTCAGAGGACGCCGTCTTGCCAGCACCACTGGTGGGGATGCCGCCAACTGAACGCGGTCGCTGCCGTCAGCAATGATGGAGCCCGGATCGCCGGGGGCGGAGAAGGCACCCGACTTGTTGTCGTAGGGGAGCCTGGGGAGGATAGCCCATTCCATCGAGGTCTGGTGAGTATGGTTGCTAAAATATTTGCGGACATACTACGTCCGAATATATTTCAGCAACCATACTCCAGTAATAGACGGGGGGTGCCCGCAGAACAGAACACAGTTCGTCTAGCTACTTGCGTGCTTAAGTACAGTACAGTACTGTACGAGTGTATGGACTTGTTTATCTTATCCGAGTCATATGATTCCGAGTTTATCCGAGTGCCCCCTAGTGGGGCCTACATAGTGCGCTTCCACACTATCGGCACACCACATCACTAAAAAAGGTAAAGTCTTGTGAGGCCTCCCAGTGCTCATGCGTCTGACTAATCTT
>QLOZ01002958.1:0-24734 GCA_003314065.1 Lactarius sp. MG50 | reverse complement strand
ATCGAGCGAGGAGGATAATTGCGAGGGTGGCTTCAACAGTGCTGGTGAGCGCAAGTCAGCACGTTATGCACCGATAGGTTGAATATACTTACTTGTTCAAAGTAATTACAATCAGATCACCCAGATCCTCTCCGCAATACATTGCGAGTTGCTCTCCGCCCCAGTCAAAGAGCTTTTCGAGTGGGATGATTGAAAGGAAACACACTAGAAGTAGGTTGGATGAGTATACGGGGGAATGGCAAGACGCAAAGAAAACCATATTGATGACATACATCCAAAAGTGAGCCCATGTGTCCATTCTTTGAAGTGAGATACCCATGCAATAGGTATGAGGATGAGCAATGCATTCAACCCTACATTATACGAACGCGTGAGTGAGTGGTCACGTGGGTACCGTGAGCCGTTGGGAGATGTTGAAGGAAGGACAACTGACATGAAGAGAAGAATATGGCAGATGCACTGTCTTTCCAGCTGATCCTCGGTCTATCCTTCCCCAAGAATCGATGCCAGAAGGGGAGTGGGGCACCGAGAACATTGTTCGGTGGAAGTGATTCCTGGTCGGAGCCGACCATATGATGATTGGAGGAGGGAGCGAGGTGAGATTGTAGCTCGAGAGGCGTTATTGGCTCTGCTGAGCTGGAAACACACAGCGCTAAGAGTCCGGGTTTGAGGGAGTGGGGGGGGGGGGTAATTAATGGTGAGGGAAGAGGCGATAGAAGGGGGGGTGTATGCGCGACAACCTTGAGTAGGTTGTTGTCATTCCGTGGCAGGTCCGGGCCTAGACACGATACGGAGCCGTCCTTACCCGGCTACCGGCAACGTGAAGTCGTGAACTGATAACATTGCGCCCTTCTCGAGGCATGTGTGAGCGAGCCACTCCATAGTTTTCTTGGCAATGGACCTCGTGTACAGCCTGCATGCAAGCGGCCGAGAGTATCATCCAAAAGTAGGGGAGCTCACCGGCATCGATAGACAGAACGCCTGTGTAATTTGTCAGACGTCAAGTGACGTTTGGGCGGTATCCGCATTCAGAACCGAGAGATGTCAAACGGCCGAAGAGCGCTTTACGGAGAGGCATGGCTTGGCAACAAATTATGAAGTGATCGTAGCCAAATACACAACCTGAAAGCACGTGGCGGATAGCTGTGTGTGCCGCGCATGGAATACTATACACGGTACTGTATTGCTACTACGTACAGTACAGTACATTGGTCCGTTTCATGATCGGGTCAATTCGACTTTTCACGCGGAGCTTCACAACTCGGGTCATGCCGGACTACATACGCGGCTGTGGAGAAGCAAAAGAAAGGCAAAGATGACATCTGGCCTGTTCTAGCGGATGGGTAAGCTCACGCATTTGAGGCGTTCGCCATGGGCCGCGGTTGATGGATCAAAGGCAAAGTTAGATACAGGGAAGGTGTAGTCGTACAAAGCAGGGGATCCTTTTCGGAAATATACAAACAGCGTACTGTTATAAGATCCTTATCCCCATTCGGGGATAGACAAACAGCACAATAGATAGGTTTCGTTCTTACTACTCAGGCAAAGTACCCAAGCGCCACAGCAGTCAGGGCTGAAGAGATAAGGTTGACCTGGTGAACGTCAAAAGTAGAATAGTAAGCCTAATGAACAGCACAGCATTGCCAACGTTGCGCACGTTGTTATTTGAGAGCACGTCGAGACCGCTCACGACTTTGATATCGGACTCATCTTGGGGTACTATCGACACGTCGGTTAATATACGTTTGCTCGTGTTTGAGTACTGTGTTCGCTGCAATGTGGCGCCGAGAAGCGAATCCAGCTAATACACCCAAACCAGGAATATGGTCAGCGCGTCTCACTTAAAGTAGTCCGAGGATCAAAGATCCGAGTACGCACGAGGGATCCTAGCCCGCCGGCAACAGCACCCCACCCAAGGAGAAGCAAGAAAAGATCGCCGGTCTGATCACGACACGCGGCGTTTTCGACAGACAGGGCGGCCCACATTGTCCACCCCATCGCCATGCCGCCGCCGATAGACGCCGTCGTTCCTAAGAGGGATAGTGCCCCGTTTGTGCCCGGAGGTACGGTTTTGAGGGTCGTGAGCAGGATGGGAGGGGTGCTTGATAGGATGCCAAGCTCCGACGCGAGCGTGTCACCCATGCAGCATGCAAAGTGCCTGTGTCAGCCACAACGCATCAGCATCAGAAGAGCGATCGTTCAACTCGCATCATTACCAATGCGTGGAGGAAAGAGGGGAGGGGAGGAAGGAAGGGAGGGCCAAACGTACCCAAGGACAACGAACAGGAGCGCCCGACTCCAGCCGTTCGTTATGCCCGCGTCGAGCGGACACCACGTCTCATCACGGTACGGCACGCCACGTACACTAAAGAGCGCCTCCGCGACACGCACCCCGGGGAACCCGGGGGCGTGCAGCGCTCCCCACGCGAGCGTCGCGACGAGTGCACTGGCCGAGTTGGCAAACACCTGCGCGGCCGTGCGGTAGCCCGCTTGGCCGTAATCGTGTCCGTCCTCGAGTGCGGCCTTTCGCGGTTGGCCGGCGCGCGTCGCGCTCGAGCCGAGGAGGTAGAATGTGATGAGGACTATGCCGGGCGTGCGGAGGGGCAGGGAGAGCATGGAGATGCCGGTGAGGAAGGCCGCCGCCGCCCCAGACGGGGAAAGGGAGCGCTTGCGGAGGCCATTGACGGAGAGGGCTGTGGCGAAGAGGAAAGGAACTAGGGGAAAGTCGTAGTGTAGCATGGCTAGTGGCGGTGGGTGGGTTGGTTGGTTGTTGGCCCAAGGATAGTCAGCTGGCAGTTTCCCAAGGCCGAGTGCGCCTTTTGTCGGTTTTTTTTAGCGCCTTTGATGATAGGGATGTGTACCAGCGATTTGGCGATTATGTATACGCTACTTGCTACTTGCCTCGACAACTGAGAAACCCGAGTCTGAGTAAAAGTACGTACGTACATCCATTTGACACGGCAGTTGCTTGTGATTTGTGATCATGTCCCTTCTCAGTCGGAGGCACCAAATTGAGAACCCCCGCCCACTTTGTGCCCTAAACCCAACCCTCACTAGGTATTGCATGACCTCTTGCGCGCTCTCCTGGGCCTATTACCAATCCAATCCGATGTTCTATCGCCAGTCCGAAACCAGACGCCGTTCCGATTCCTACGGATAACACCTAGTTCCCGATGTCTGAATCCTTGGCTGGCACATACACCCCAATACCCCTTCAGGGCAAACTCGCCCTCATAACTGGCGCCACGTGAGGCTGATCTCCCTTTCATTCACTCACGCTAAACATCGTACTTATCGGCGCCCATCATCACCTACATAGGGGCGGTATCGGGAAAGCGACAGCTCGCCTCTTTGCTGCACGCGGTGTGCATCTCGCGTTGCACTATCACTCACAGCACGATGTGGCCACCGCGCTAGTCGAGGAACTGCGCGCCTCTGGCGTGCGCGTTGCCGCGTTCCAAGCAGATCTCGCCGACTTTGAGGCAGTGCGCGCCTTACACGGGCGGGTCGTCGAGGAGCTCGGACATCCGGACATCCTATATAGTAACGCCGCCATGGCGGGGACCATGCTCGGCATCAACGCTAAAATAGAAGACGTCAGTCTGGAGGAGTTTGAAAGGTGCTGGCGAGCAAACGCTGGCGGCGCTTTCCTGGTGAGTCGCGGCAGCAGCTCGTTGCTGTGATCGACGTGTTGATCTTATTGCCGGGCCCCTAGTTGACCCAACTATGCGTCCCGCACATGGAACAGCAAAAGTACGGCAGGATCGTCTTTTGTTCGAGTGTCGCTACTGGTGAGTTCGTCGCCATCTATCTAGACTCGGCACTTGATGACCCTTCGTTCAGCCACCGGCGGGATTCTCGGACCTCATTATTCCTCCTCGAAAGCTGCGTTACACGGCATCATGCACTGGGTCGCCAAGCAATATAGTAAAAGGGGAATTGTAAGTACAGTATCGCCATCGTAACGGCCCTGACATCCCTTGTTCAATCCGCTTGCCATGGCAGACGTGCAACGCCGTTGCTCCGGCACTAATCGCCAACACGGTCATGTTCGAGAATCCGACCCCCGCGCATCGTGTATGTAGAGCCGGTTTCTTCAATTGAAACTGGTCACTTCACGTTTTAATCCCTTAATAGGATCTTGTTCCCGTAGGCCGCTTTGGCCAGCCTGAGGAGATCGCCCAAGTGGTTGAGCTGCTTGTGACGAATTCATACATGACCGACAAGGTTTAGCGATTTCTGTGCCCTGATACCCTCGGAAACTCACTCGATCTGCAGATAGTAACTTGTGATGGTGGAATGATACCATCATCTCTTGCTTGAACTGGCCTATCCAAAATCCTCGGAACAGCGAGTGTCGTTCAATGTTCTAGTAGTAGATTGGGGATTTATAATTAAAATGCGACAGAAATGAAGACACTTTTGTATGGAAATCACATTGCGGACCGAAATTGAAACAATTCTTTGCGGACGGATGAATAGACAGATAAGATAAGATCGTGCTTCAAAGCCTGGGCGCTGAGCAGCCAATAGGATACTGAGCGCTTATAGAGGTACCGTGCGACTCTATGTCACTCTTCCCCTCCTCGTCTTTGTCTCGTTTCATCATCTCCCACTGTCCCGAACCTTCTCCTTCCCCCCCAACCCCGCGCATCATCACCCGTGTTCCCTCATTGCTCTCACATCTCATGGGACTTGGTGCACTCACGTGTAAACCAGTGGTGTATGGTGACGTGCGGATTCTAGATGGGGTGCCAGATGCCAGATGGAGGAATCGGGTCGGAGAACATGAGGGCACAGCAGCGAGCTCTACCTCCCTGAATCTGTTCCCCTTCTCCAAAACCCTTTCTTCTTCAACATGCTTGACTTCGGCAGCAATGTTAATAGTGTGAGCATACAGCATATAACCCTCCTCCCTACTCCCCGACCTCTCTGCAATGTGGGTATCTCACTATTTGTTTTTTTTTTCGCCTCCACTGTCTTTGGGCTCAAACGGAGTTCGAGTATATGCTAATTTTATGCGCAGACAGGGTGTCTCCAGAACGATCTCCGCAGGACGCTTCACCATGTGTTCTCATTGCCTCGTTGCATCGGGGCGACCAGGAGATGCGAACTGGCAGTTCCCGCTGCGTTTCACTTGAGGCCCCATAGTCGACCTCATTGTTATGTATCGCGATACCGTGTGACGACCTTGGATCCGGGTCTACATGTTCACACAGTAAGCAGGTGGCCTACGTGCACGCGCGTGGCATACCCATACTCACCTACGAACCACAGTATCAACGATTTAAATACCTGATGGACCTTGGGGTATCTCCAAATCCATTTCCCCCCCCTTTAACGAAGCCGAAGTTTGTGACATACAGTGCATTAGGCGGCTTATGACTATCTATGAGCCGGGCACCGGGTCTGGTGGGGAAGGAAAGTGGTACGTTTTGAGAACTTCCGATGGTATATCAGACGCATATACTCATGTCTCTTCGAATTTGCTGGATAGATTCGACGTCCCTTTCATAGTGTAGCTGCTTCCTGGCCCGGGTCAGAAAGCTTGGTGTAATGTTCAGCGACACTAGTCGCTTCCATGTGTAAGTTTCCAATCATCTTCCCATTTATTTTTTGAAACCTAGATATTTTACGTAGAATCTAAGGGACCGTTATTCATATCATGCCATCCGACTGTCGATGTTGGAATGATCTGACAATTGGTTCAAGTCGCGGGCGTCTATCGTCCACTTTCCTCTGTCACCGTGCCAGTTTCTAGGCGCTATTGATCAATTGATTCAATTCAACGGTGAGTCGATCGCCATTGGACGAACAGACACCTGTCATATGAGCTGGCTTCGACCCCTTGGCAGACTTTTTACCATGTCGAAACACAGTGCGAGAGCCGCAAGTTAAATCAAAGAATGGGATGTAGAACGTAGAATAACTATTAGTAGGCTAGTTACAGAGACCGGAGGCCGGACACAGGTCTTACGTGGTTGCCAAAGGTAAGCGCCACAAGGGCCGCGTCCACACGACCAAACAAAAGTGGGCGGCCAGGCTTTTTTGCTTTTCGGGCCGAAACATCGGAGCAACTTCCCACGCCCGGTTCTTTCCCCCGCAGCGCCGTGGCCCGCCAAAGAGAACGAAAGCCGACACATCCTGCGTAGACAACCTCCCGCCCTAATTTAGCCTGCATCGTCCCCGTTCTTTTTCTCCATGATATGCCCCGTGCACACAACCCCGGCCCCTCTACCCTTCGCAACCGTAATCGTGTCACAAACAAGACCCGACTTCACATCGTTCAGGGTAACCTTGATGCGGACCCCCTGGCGTTCGATGAGGACGAGGAGAAGGCTCGGATTGTGTCTACTGCTGGTGTTGATGCAGAGGATGCCAATGTGAGCTCGCATTTTCTGTTCCATCGTACCCTTGGGCCTCTCTTGTTGAAAGGCGCCTGGTGGCACGCTCTCATTGGCTCCCGGCGTGAGAATTTCGTCCCGCGGAATGCTGACTCACCTACCTTTTATAGGAACACCACCTGCAGGCTGTGCTATCAGCTGCCTCACAACGCCACTTATCTTCACGGCCCTCCCGCGGTCCCAGTGATAAAACCGCTACCAAACAACAGGATGCATACATCCCAACCCCGGACAATGCTGGCCTTGTGGACGACTATGAGTCCCTTTACCCGTCCGACCGATGGCGTGACCCCGTCTCATACGTCAAGACATCCGAGACAACTGAGGAGACCACACAGGGTGCCCTCGCAAATGGTTTCACGTACTTCATGGACGAACGCGACAAAGAGTGGCTTGACAAGAACAACGAGGAGGCCCGTGGTGAGGGAACATCGGCGCAAGGCGCCGTTTCGGCATCCGGCACAGCAACAAGGACTTCGCAGCGAAGCGCAAAGGCGAAGGGCAAGGAACCCGACGTGGCGCAGCCAGTCGTCATTTCGGAGGATGATTTCGAACTTGTAATGGGGCTCTTCGAAAAAGTGACACATGAGAAGACTGAGTTTCTACATCATGTACGTGACTTTCCTTCACTCCTTGTCGAACCTGCAAAACTAATGTCCGGTCGCAGGGTCTTGAGCAGGGCTCTCCCTTCCCGTCATTTTCCGACTATCAGGAAACGTTCTCCAACATGCTTACCCCCGACACGTTTGCTGCTTTCACAGTTCCGTTAACTATTCCTCAGCCACCACAGTTACTTCGTTTTGCAAAGGTGGTGTATCCTTACTGGAAGGAGCGTCGAATTGAGCGAGGCGGCCACCGAATCATTCCCACACTCAACGTGAGTTCGATTAACTTTTATGCCTTCTTTTCTGACGTTTCCTCCCTCTAGTTTGACGAGTCAGATGTAAGGAATGAGTCCTATATCTGCTTCAGGCGGCGTGATGTCAAAGCAATGCGCAAGACCCGCGCCTCACAAGCCTCCTCATCAGAAAAGCTCTTACGTTTGAAACAAGAGCTAGCCACTGCGGCCGAACTCGTCAGCGCTGTTCTCAAGCGCGAACAGCTGAAGCGCGAAATGGCGCAGCAAGCGGAAGATGTGTGGGAAAAACGCGGGGACTATGCCTATCTCAAGCGGAAGTTTCCCTCATTACTCAATCCCAAAGAAGACGACGAGTTGTTATACGACAAAGAGAGGTTGGTTAAGAAGCCCAAGCCAACAGAACAAGGGTACGCACGTTGCTATTATCTAGGAGTATGTGAATTCACGGACTGTGTAGTCGTTTCCCGCTCAGGATCAAGTCGCGCGACAACAATGGTGATCTTATATCTCCGACACCACACCACGACGCAGTCGTTCGTCCAAAGGAGCGCGCTGCAGCGATCCTGGCACAAATCGATCGCGAGATGACTCGGTTTAAAGAGCGCGATCGTCACTGGGAAGATGGAATGGAGGTAAGTTACCGGCACGCTACTGATCTCGCTTCTACTCACCTTTTTGTAGAATGCCTATCAGCCTCAGCCCGTCACACAAGCTCAGCGACACTTCAAGTGGATCCCCCCACCCGAGACATCTCGAGCACCGTCGTCATCGTCGCCATCATCGTCGAAAGCCAGCTTGGATGAGGATTCGTCTACTCTAGAGTGGCGTGCCATCCGGGTACGCCGCGGTCGCGGAGGCGTGCTGCGTGTGGACCGTCGTACCGCTCGCCGTTCTTTCCCCCACGATGAACTGTTGCGGTACCCTCGGCGCTCGACAAGCACCACTACTGCGGAGTCCGAGGCGCCTGACAAGGAAGAATTAGATGCCGAAAGGGAGATTTCGTGGCGCATCCGTGATCGTTGGTTGTTGGATGCGGATGACGAGCCCGCCATTGGATCTGATGGTCCTGATGAGAAGGATAGAGTTCTTGTGGACGAATTCCATCCGAAGTGCGCTTATCTTCCACGTACTGCTAATCATTGCTGACCATTTTGCCTAGATATTTACTCAAGGGAATGTCCTTGTATCAGGAGGATGATCACCAGCGGCTCACCACGGATCCCACGATTTACACGCCCTCGTCTGACGGGCGTCTTCTGGGTTTTCTTCCCTACCGGACGGGTATCGCGCCTGCTTTCCGTCGCGACGCCATCATTGTGGGCCCTCGTCCACTCGTCCCCCAGACCCCTTCACAGGCTGCGGCGATGCAACAACACCAGCAGCAACTAGCCCAGCAGAGCGCTCTTGGGATGCCACAGACAACAGGAACGCCCATCTCAATGCAGCAGCAGATGAAGAAGCTTCCATCGGCGCTGAACGTCTCACAGATGCGCATCTCGTCCAACGGCAGTTTGCGCCCACCTGCGACTCCCGTTCTCACCGCTATCACCCCTACTGTAGCTCAGACTTCCCCCCAGTCATCCTCAACGCCAACCGCAACCAATGGTCATACGAGTCCCGCTCCTGTTCCCCCATCCCTCAATGGGTCTGAGGACACACACTCGTCTTCCACCCCTGCTCAGCAACAAGACTCCGCCACGGTCTCTACTGAAGCAACAAACCCCAGCGTGTCCGCAGCTTCACCCATCCCAGTAAAACCAACTCAATCACATCATGCGATCTCTATTCCTAATGGCTATCATGTACAAAATAACTATGCGGCTGTTATGTCCAATGGAACCGCGGCATACCTTCACCCAGGCGCACAGCCGAACGGGCTCACCGTGCAGCAGCAGATCCAATTGAAGAATGCGTTCACCAATGGTCAACAGGAAATGGCCATAGCAGTCAACGGCTCGCGGCCTGCGTCGTACATTGGCCATGTTGTTAGCAATGGAACTAATTTCAACCTACCAGTGGGAGCCGTCGGTGTCAACGTTGGGATGAATCTGAGCAATATGAACTTAAAACTCCCGCCCTCACGGCCAATGCCGTGGGCGGCTGCTCAGCGCAGCCCGCAAGCCGTTGCGATTGCTCACTCACTCTCTCCACATATGCACGCTCACAGTCCGGCGCCTCAAGTGTCACCGCCGCGCGGCGGGCAGACACCGACCGCGTCGCCTTCGCTACATCACCAGCAGGTTGTAGGCGGATCCGGCGCAACGTATTAGGAAGGAGATAACTTTCGACGATATCCTTATCCAGCCCCACCTCACTCCTATTTTTTTGCGTTCGTGTGTTATGTTGGACGTTACTTTTTTACGCTTTTGCTACTGATTCAGTTCGTGTATTGTAGCAATGATTTATTTGGATTTCGAAGAACACGTGGCGCAAAGATACGAGACCCTGTGTTGTGTTCTAACGAGCTGCTGAGTGAGCGATACCGTGAGGAATGATTATATAATCGTTCCGTCGAGGCAGGCGTTGTCGGATAGGTCGGGATCTGAGATCTGTGTAATCGCGTAATACCATATACTGTATACCTGTGCCAACTTTTGGCTTCACGCTAAGAGACGACTATGATAAGCATAATGTACTGTACAGTGCAATCAGATCCCTGCGGCTCGCCCGTGTCCGTCCACGATAACAGCGACGTGCCTTCTGAAGTGGAACTCCGAGTCTCGTAGCCAACTAAGTCAAGGCGTGCCCGGCCCAGTGCTGCCTCGACGATTCATAATGTCGACACTTATCAGTTATCAGTGATGACAATACGTCCGTCGAACCCGAAGAGCCTGCAGCTATCGCCGGAACCAGTACGGCGGCCTAGAGAAGGGACGTGGGCACATGTATGTCATGACTTCGGTGCTCCGAGTCTACTGAGTTGTGTTCACTAGCCTTCACTTGGGCCATGGCCCGGGGCGCGAGTGGACGGCAACGGGTGAAGTCTCACCGGGGACGGACAGAATTAAACCTATCTACAGTACGTAAGTAGAAGTTGCACACACACATTGCATATCGATATCTAGTGATCGGAGAATCCTGACTGTTATATACACCCAAGCTTATTTTTACCGAATTGATGATGTGTCCCAGGTACTTTACAACTTACGGAGAATCAACCGTTTAGAGGGACGATGCACTATGTCTGTTTGCCTAACTTGCGGTCATCGGGGCTCGCAATTCTTCGATGATGGTTGTGGGCTTGGAGTGAATCGACTAATCAAAAGTGGCTCCGAGTCGCCGCTGAAAAGGTCAATGTTGTCTGTCGTGGTCTCTCACGCACATGATGGTAACTCGGTGCAGTGGGGTAGAGAGGTTGACTTGATAGCTCTCGGTTGCAACCGCTCCGAGGGTTACAAAGAGTCCACGAAGCCATCTGTCGCAGTTGCAACTACACTATGTAGAACGTGCTCAATGCCATTGGATGGTTTCATCTCTTTCTGCGGCTCAGGCTATTCGAAGCGCGAAGGTCGTAAAGCCCACTGATCCCTGGCACCACTAGCAAGCGATGTTACTTTGCTGCCATCACCGCGTAAAAGCGGTGGTCCATCCCTCAGCGCTTGCATATTCCCTTCCGGGCCCAGGTTCCTATGCGAGCGAGTCGTCACAGAATAATTGTCATTTGTAATCGTCAATTCAGCAACGGAGCCTGGGTCTCATTGGCGGGTCAGACCGTCAAACTCGTGGTGTTGGTTACTGGTGTTGGTTACAGGCGGGCAAGGGGTTCGAGAAGAAGTCGAAGGGCTGCTCCGCCTGTAGTGCAAAGGCAGGAGGTCGAGTGGGAAGAAGACGAGCGCGAGGAGTCGAGCAAGAGCGAGACGAGGCCGGGATTCGAGTTTTTTTAGAAGAGACAAGGGATACAATGGATTCTGGACGCTTTTCACTACTGGATACAATGTAATACTACGAGTCTTTTATATGTTATTATATAGGGGTCAAGGATGAGAATGAACTCGGAACTAGGAAGTGGAAATGTAGACGAGTCGGAAATATATAGACAGTGTAAGGTCCGTTCATGAGTCCGTGTCGGTCGCGCTTGATAAATTTAGGTTTTAATGTAATTATAGTAATAAGAGACGAATGGAATGAAATCTGTCCGGAATACCTTTGGCGCGGCTCTATTCCGCCGCGCACCCTCAATTCTCCAACAACTCGGGTGCCAGTGGCGACTCATGCATCAGGTACTTTCCCCCAAACTTTGGGCCCTAGTCAGAGTCGAGGAAGGTCATCTGTAGCCTTTTATGGGCTGCTCACTCAGTGTTTTAGCAGATATCCTCAAGTTAGGCCCCGTTGTGGGACCGAGGCTGAGCATTGCAGGCGAGAACCCGCACGGCATTTCGTCGCCTTTTTCCATGTTGATCAGGCTGTAAGGCCTAGTGCGGTATAGATGAATGGGTGTTCGTTTTTCTATACCAATAGAACATGGCACATCTAATCAAAGCCGGCAGAAAGCGAATATCGCATGGGTACAACTGAGGTAGAGCTACGCGCTCTCCGGTAAATGGCCAGCTATCATGTACTGGCGCATAAAGCAATACAGAAAATGACGGAAAGGGATCGTGATGTGGGACTTCTACGTTTGAGTACCTGTAGACTGGCCTAAGAACTACAATGTGACTTCACCTGACGCCATGTTCTGACAGCAGTTTCGCAATATCGTGATGTCCTCCCGACGACGCAATATCGAATGCAGTCTCGCCCCCGTTACCCTTCGCCTCTACATCTGCGCCATGCTCGAGCAACAGGTGCGTGAGCTCGAGACAACCACACAACGCTGCATTGTGTAATGGAGTCAAGCCCGAGTCACTTCGAGCATTTATGTCTGCATCGTGATCAATGAGCATTCGAGCCACCTGGACGTTTCCCTCTACCGCTGCCCAATGCAGGCAAGTCGTGGCCGCCCATACCGGGGCATTCGCATCTGCACCATGGTCGAGTAGCCACTGCACAATTTTAGGATAGCCATTCGTAGATGCAGAACACAGTGGAGTCCACTCATGGTTGCCCCGGACGTCCGCGTCTGCACCGTGTTGAAGGAGTACCTCCGCAGTCTGGAAGTAGTTCCCCGCCAATGCTGCAACAAGTGGTGTGATATAGCTGTGACCGCCAAGAGCATTCACATGCTGGGGATGCTTGGAAATGAGGTGTTCTGTCAAGTCATGGAATCCACAGAGTGCGGCGTAGTATAGAGGAGTTGTGTCACATGTCCCGCGTGAGAAGCCGAAAAAGGGGGATGGGTAGGAGGGCCTGGTGTCTATGCTGTGTAACGCGAGCCATGCCGCAAAATGTGGTCTGTCGGGGTTAAAAAGTTCTTCCATCCCTTTCCGTGTGTATGACGCCACATTCTCGAACTGCGCGTGTTTCACCCAGTGCTCAGCGGCATATTCAGCCAGAGGAAAGCTCGTCCTGCTGCTATATTTATCAACGCGATCATCCAACCGTAGCAGGACTCCTATGCAAGCTTTTGCGAGGATCGTATGCGCAGGCTCCGGGGAAATATGAAAGCGCGAGACATCTCCACTTGAAACAGCAAGACGAGGCGAAGTCAGGAACTCCTTTACCGAGAAGTGCGAGAACTGCACCACACGTGAACGACCGGTGTCGACAATGGCAATTAAACTAGAACATGCTGCCTGAAGAGCTTGCTCTTGATCCTCCCACCGCCAGTCCGGCTTCAACATAGAAATCTCTTCGTCACTATCGAAGTCAATTGCGAGTACTTCAGCAAGCTCCTCGACACGAAGTGGCCGCATAGATACAACGAGGCATTGCAACAGACGATAAACGTCTTCTCGATTTGACTCCTTGACCTCTCGCAGCACACGTTCATAGGTTTCGTCAAGAGATTCGGGCAATTCGCTGAGAACTCGCTCGACATTTCGCACGGGGCAATCCCGTAGCGCTTCTAACTGGCACACCACCCAGCGAAACCTGGGTAACAATCTGAGCAAGTGTCATAAACATAAACTTAGAGCGAGAAACCTACATTCTGTCCGCTTTTCTGGACAGTGTCTCAACCACCCGTTCTTTAACCTCCCCGCTCCACTTCGTCGCTTGATACTTGTCCGAATAAACGACAGAGCGGACATATGTAGCGATGTCTTCCTTCTGTCCATCCTGATCATGCAGAGATACCCTCAGACATCCCAATTGTTCGACCGCATTTCGGATGTCGACCTCAGGGCGGCTTGTTATGCAAATATGTAAATTTGGAAGGCGCAGCTTGACGAGTTCCTTCACAGCTTCCAAGACCCCTTGACGCGAGAGGAGAGCACGAAGTCTTTTTGAAGTGGTAGGACATTCGTCGAGGGCATCGACGATAAGATAGATTGGCGCTTGTCCCAAAGCGATAAGCATTTTTTTGAGACATTGAAAAAGTGCGCCCTCGCTGGGTTGCTGTGAACCATGATCATATTCGGAGTAGATGTCGAGAAGAGCGTCAAAGCATGAATCGGATTGAGCGGAGAGCTGTATGAGGAGAGAGGAAAGTAAAGCACGATTATCTTGCTTTGCAGTATCCTTAAAGTCAAAGAAGAAATATCCTAGGTAGGATGCTCTGGGATCAGAGATAGGTCGTAAATGTTCGATGATCGCTGAGCTTATCAAAAATATTAGGTCCATCGAACGCAGCGAGTTGGGTTAGCAAGCGTACCTAAGGATGCTCTTCCCTGAGCCCGCTATCAACAGGGAGAGACATTAACAAGGATCAAGGCGCTCTAAATAAAAGAAATATACGTTTTCCGTGAATCCATAGCAAATTCTCAGAACCATTGGCTTTCCAACGGTTGAAGGTTACGCCTTGGGTGAACCATGCGGCAGTGCCATCGAGGTAAGCTTTGCGCGCAGTGTTAAAATTTATCGACGGATCTGGAGGAGAGAGCCATTTTTGAAAATTCTCTCGCGACTGGCCCCCTGTAATATTTTCAGCCTTTCTATCCAGTAACACTCGCACAAAAGGTCACGAACGGTTCAAACCACCGAGATCGTTCTCGATCCGTTGCATCGCTACTCTCGCTTCGTTTCCACCTAACCGCAGAATCTTGAGCATAACGACTGAGACGAGTCAGACATCCGTTGCGTACCATCAATTTCCATTTTTTCGTCAATGCTCCTTCCGAGCTTCACCGCTTCCGCACCAGCCATCAGAGCCTCCTCATGTGTTAGTTTGTCTAGCTTCTTCAGCGCATCTTCGATATCCGTTCTTCCCACCAGCTTCTTCACAAATCTTTCTGAATGTGGATGGGTCAGGCACCGTATGTCTGTAACAATCAACTCACTTGCGAATCGCTGCTTAATCTCCTTCGTCGCGACAGCAAGGATTTCGAGAACTTGAACCATGATCCGCACGATCAATTCCTTCATCGCATCAGTCGGTGGCACTTTGGTGTAAATCTCGAGGCGTTTGAAAAGGTTCTCAATACGCCCAAAGATATCGACGAGTGCATCTTTGCTCGCGTTAACATCCTTTGCCGCCTAATAGACTTTTGGTGTCAGAATGGTCGGCACGAAGCAATGAAAATACTGACTATGAGAAGGACGCCGATCCCAGCAAAAATGACTTTTGCAGGTGGGAATACCTGAAAAACATGTATTTGAGGGCTGAAGATTCATGAGTTAAATCTTGAAGATTTACCAGGCCAACACCCTCGCCAAGGGCAGCAGAAAACGAGGCGACTACGGTAAATGTTGCGTTGAGCCATTGTTCGGATGTCTTATCGCCACTCTGAGACTGGATGTACTCTTGAACGTTATACTTCTTGTCAAGGATTGCGGGAATTTCGCTGGGAAGGTTGCAGTTTTGGAGATCTGCGATGAGTGGATGTAAAACAAGGTCATTCTTGGTCTTGTCACGATACCTCTTCAATGCATCACAGAAGATTGTATGAAAACTGGAAGAGGATCGTGGGGCAGTCGCGGGAGAAGTTTGGGGCATAGGACCAGTGGGGGTGTTTGTGTTGTTGAGGGATCGATCAGTGAGAATGTCAAGAAGGGGATCGTTTGGCCAGGTACAGTACAGTACATGATTCACCGCCTCATGTACGAGTACGTACAAAGAGTCCCACGGCGATGAGCCATCAAGTTAAATGTGGGTGATAGGCGCGCGCATCACTATACCAAGCGCCAGCGTTACACCAGATCTCCGGGAGCCAAACGGGATGGAGCAATGGCACGTTCAGTCTTTAGTGGGAGGACAGAATATGACCATGATACCGGAGATGCAATAAAGCCAATGCTTACGAGCCAGACACCATCTTAACCCGATAACCCGTGGAATGCATACTGTGAGTTCAACATGATGAATAGTGGTGAACTCATCTACTGTTTGAGCTCCGATTCGGCAACCGCCAGTACGGGGTCGTTGAGGTCGGGCACAGTAATCTGCTCATCTTCACCGGCAAGCTCAGCTTCACAATGGTCTAGACTGACCTCAACTTCATCAGTGCCACGCCTTCCATCCCCGTGACGTTGCGCTAGCAGTGGTGAGGCTTCCGTCTCAAATGACTCGCATTCATCAACATACCCTACCACATCGGCTGGAAGCGCTCAGCTCGACCCTGGTCCGTGTGACACCATTCTCTTCCGTCGTCATTTCCTTCGTTAGCAGCGCACGGATACATCGGTCACGATGACAAGGAAAATGATGCCTATCTTTCCGGAGATATGTTCTCAATTCATACGTAGTATATATGCTGTCTCTTCTATCACCGCCATTGCCCGGGAACTGCACAGAGATCCCACAGACGGTGCTTATGACGGATGTAAATGTGGGATCATGGTCGAAATATCCTCGACTCTCGTGATTGCAATGAAGGAAATGAGACAAGGACGAACGGGTGAGCTCATGGCTCATTCTGACATCCTTCGCAGTCTTGTCTCGAAGGGCTCAGAGCGCAAGGGACGGAGACTTGCGCGCCGTGAGGAGGACACCGATACTGGCAGTGATTCCTTTTTCAAGAGAAAGTCTGCACCACACAATGACGTGCAGAATGCATCCTCCCAGAACAAGTCACGCCACTTCCGACTCCCAGCACTGAGGAAACACATGGATGTCGTTCACACCGGGATCCAAGTTTACCTTACCTACTGTATCTTGCTCGAATGCTGGACTTTTATACCAGGACGCGCAGCTCTCTCACTGACATGTCTGTTCCCAATACGTGCGACCTACTCTCTTCGACATCGTAGTCCTCTCCATCACGGGACGTGGCAACCTGAGATTCTGACCTCTGTGTATCGTGGGTAATCGCGTAGGGGTCATAGTTTCGGATGAGGAGTAGTAGCTTTGCACGGTGTAATTGCAAGACCCAACATTTCTCGATGAAGTACCCACCTCGATTTAGGATCTTGAGTCTACAAAAGACCTTGCCACCGAGAAGGGAGAGAGGGAGTGGCAGTGTGTTCGGCCTCGATCGTGATGTAGATTATGCCATAGTTCTCACTCCAGTACGATCTTTAATTGATCTGTCGACAAGCGCACGCAGAGAACACATGGGTGCTGTTCTCTCCGTAATATGATAACGTACCGGGAATTTGTGGTCTGATCCAGCTTTGAGATGTAGCACATCATGATGAAACTTCATCACGACATCTTAAGGCAACCTGAGATGGGGACACAGTATATAAGAGGGACAGTCACTTAGGCGATGATTCTTTATCGAGATGTGCTGACAGGCGTAACATGGGTTGCAAAGGGAACTGTGCCATCTTGCGAGTGAGACATACGTGCAAAAGGAGGACGAATAGCGAGGGGCATGGATGAGACAGTGACTTCAAGACCATTGACTATGCACACAAGTGGAGAGGCACAAAGTTCGATGACTGTGATGAGGATAAGGGATGAGAACAGGTTTACAATAAATACATTTTGGAGGGGGCGCACTCTACTGTGAAAGCAAGCTAGTCCCTATCTCAAGATCGACGGCACCGTTCCACCGAACATTGCTAAAAGAGGAGGCGATGGTGAGGTGCATTCCCTTTGCATTCCCTTTCTGTTGACGAGCCTTGAATCTAGGGTGCGTTGAGTTTTTGAGAATGATGGTCAAGGAGCCCGAAGTCAGACGTGGCGATTTGAAAGTTCATATTCTGGGCCTGTGGAAAAGCCACGGTTTACGGGATTCACGGCCGCACAAGGAAGAACGAAAAGCATCACATCTTGTGTGCGGGAGTGTTCTCGCACCTGGAAATATTCGCAAGAATCAAAACAACAAGTGGGTCGTGTTGGTTATGCCCCTGACGCGCTTTTTGCCGAATGTTCTCACGCCTGAGCGCTCTCTCACCATCCAACCGGCTGGTTGTCGCATAGTCCCGAACAGAGTTGACTTGCCCAACCATTCGACTAGACCTCTCACACCCTTCCCTTAGCGACTAGGGCCCTGGTATCAACCACAAGTTCCTCTTCGTCGGTGTTTTCTTTGATTTCACTTTCCTTGCGCGGGTTCAACTTGGTGACACCCAAGTCCTTCAGCCGGCCAAAGATGTCAACACCTGCCAAGAAGTGTTCTTCAATCCCTTTGGGCGCATCGAAAATCTTTTAAACGGCTGGTGGCTCACACGGAAATCTCACCGACTAAAGACTACGACGGATATAACTGCATGGATCGTCATCGAAGCATTACTCTCGATCGGTGCGATTGCGACAACGAAAGTGAGATCTGGGCCACCAAGACCGAGTCGTTTCAGAGAACTTTCGATGCGCTCGAAGAGATTGACGAGCCCATTGTGGCTAGGCTGGCATCCTTCGCCGACTGCGAGAGTCGGGTGTCAAAGGGATTCAAGTTAGCTCAAGGGACGGAGGTATGCGCAGCGAAGAGGACGTAGATGCCCACAGAGATTTGCGGGTGAAGGCCCTACCTGATACGGTGCCGTTTGAGAATGGCGTTTACCCGTCCTCTTAAGAGCCACGTGAGTCTGCTGTACCGGTTGTATGTTGCCGTATGGACGTCTAACACACTCATGTCCTTCCGCAACATGTGCGACGTACCTCCGAAGTGGACTCGGAGTACCCAGGCCGGAGTCAATTGCCTCTGATGACCTCTATAGTCGACACATACAGCACTCACAACACGTCACGTCCGCTAGACGCCAAGAAGCCCCTAGTCCGGCGGTGATCGAAATCAACACGGCGGCCTTTGGGACGTGGATATGACATCATGATGCCCCGAGTGAAGCCCCACACTGGTTTGTGTACTGGCTTTACCTCTTGAAATCTAGCTGACCTGTGCTCACTTGACACTTTATCGGCCGTGAATTGGATGGACGCATCGGGTGCCTTTACTTGGGTCTGTATAGAAGGTGAACCCATGCACTTACATGTCGATGCCCACCGATTGTAGAACCTGAGACTGGTTTACGCCGCCACCCATCATTACCGAGTTCTTGATATGTTCTACGTACTCTACGACCTATCAAGGAAAGATCGAGATGTGATGTTGCGCGGGGATCATCGATTTATGTGGAAGGAAGATTACACCCTTTCAGTTGATCCATATATACTGTATCTGGGTTGCGTATGGCCTCATCCATGCAAGTGCGTGATCAAAATAATCCTCTGCCGAACAGGTTATCGGTAGTAACCCCTTTATCCGCACTTCTAATTGCACAGCATGTATTGTTGGCTATGCGGCCATCGCTGTCGTGGAGCTACATGATGCCTCACCTTCAAGCCATGTCAACATCTACCGAATGGGTATACAGTATGTCTACCACTGAGGCAACGCTCCCTTAATGTGGTAGATGGGCAACCATCGTGTATCGTTGTGTATACGAATAAAAAAAATGGCGGAAAAAAACCATGATGTGTGGTTTCGCTTGGGTACTGTACGCGGTAGACTAGACATTTAAACACCAAGGTGTGCCTTCACATGGCACCATATTCTGACAGTAGTTTTGGTGTCCTTCAGATGACGCTATATGGAATACGGTCCTGCCCCTATCATCCTCTCTCTCATCCGCGCCATACTCGAGCAACAGGCGTGATTTCAGGCGAATGGGGATGGTTCCCTGGATCCTCCAGGCTTGAAGCCAGATGCAACGAGGTCGAGTGGGCATTACCCCATGTGTTCACATCTACACCGTGGCCCAGCAACAATTGAACATTGTCGAAGTGACGATATCGTGATGCTAGGTGGAATGGAGTCCGGCCGTCGAGAGTTTGAGCTTTGATGCCGGCGTTGTGCGCGAGTAGAGTACACCTGGAGGAGTCTTCGAGTACGCGTAGATGGGTCCGAGTCATGATGCAAATCCCAGTCGTACGAAAGCGTGACGTGACATACTGGCAGAAGTAAGAATTGAAGATCGTTGGGAACAGCCTGAGTTCGTAGCGTCAGGCGTTACAAAGGCCCGGGCCATGAGGTATTTAATCCATGATCTAGCGCCAGGCGAAGCGAAGATAACGTGAGGCAACTGAAAGAGCTGGTCGCCGAACGTATAACCAGGTATATAACTTAGGCCCTAACAACAGAGGAACGTACCGAAGCAGAAGTAAATTCCGACTCGGACGTCCCACCAGCGTTGCGAATATTTGATGTTGAGTAAGAAGAACACTCATCACCAACCTTAGCCGAAGTCAGTGCAACTTCCTGCCCACGATACTCACAGAATACTGGCAATATCTACACCCCGCGGAGTCATTCAGGTTGTCAAGGTAGCCGCCTGCAGTGTTCACGAAGTCGCTTTCCCAGGCCGTGCACGTCACGGTTTGGCCAGCCTGAGATGGCGGATTAAACCCAGCAAATTCGTCCAGCCTACGTATTATTCTGCCAACAACATCACGGCCAACACCCGAGTGTAGGGGTCCAATTGGTATAACCAAGATCTCCAGAACTTGATGAGCGTGAGGTAAGGGATTGTCACCGTGACTCCGCACACGTCCCACATCGGCCCTGCATGTCGACCTTCGTTGTCGCGCGGATCCCTGGCAAGTCGCCGTGACCTCTTCTGCCACCATGCTACTCATCAATGACATATTTCCATCTGATGTCCCGAGTCCAGGCCTTTCCCCCCTCGCCATCCTGTGAAGGTCCAGCGGTATACTTCAAGTTACTACCACCACCGGGACTCCGCTGTGTGGTCAAGGAACCGCCCTGCTGATAAGCATGTTCTGGTTGAGCTGTGATAGAGTTATGAGAGCCGCTTAGTTGACGAAAAAATGTGATCTAGTGTGCGATAGTGGTCGAGAACTCGGTGAGTGACTTTGAGCCAACTGAGGGCGCATGGCCAGTACCCCATCTGTCATCGCTCTTCACACTCGCATTATCGTCAACCCTAAAGGACGAGTCTGTGTCTCATCGGCGGGTCAGACCGTCAAACCACTGGTGGCCCGTGCATCAGGTATGTTTCTCCAAACTTTGGGCCCTAGCCGCCGGAGTCGAGGAAGATCATCAACAGCCTTTTATAGGCTCCTCACTCAGTGTTTTGGCAGATATCCTCAAGCTAGGGCTCGCAGTGGGATCGAAGCTGAGCATTGAAGGTGAGAACCCGCACGGCATTTCGTCGCTTATTTCCATGGTGATCGGGTTGTAAGGCCTAGTGCAGTATTCAGTGGAACATAGCGCGTCCAGATATTTTAGTCAAAGCCGACAGAAAGCGAATACTACATGGGTACAACTGAGGCAGAGCTAAGCGCAGTCCTTCAAGTGGTAAATGGCCAGTTATCATGTATTGACGCATATAGCAATACAGAAAATGACGGAAAGAAATCGTGATGCGGAATTCCTGTAAATTGGCCATGAACTAAAAATTCAACAATGTAACTTCACTTGGCGCCATGTTCTGACAACAGTTTCGTGATATCGTGATATCCTCTCGACGACGCAATCTCGAATGCAGTCTCTCCCTCGTCATTCTTCGCCTCTACATCCGCGCCATGCTCAAGCAACAGGCGCGTGAGCTCGAGGCGACCATACCACGCTGCCCTGTGTAATGGAGTATTGCCCGAGCGAGTTCGAGCATTTATGTCTGCATCGTGCTCAATGAGCATGCGAGCCACCTGGACATTTCCCTCTACCGCTGTCCAACGCAGGCAAGTCGAGGCATTCGCATCTGCACCATGGTTGAGTAGCCACTGCACAATTTCAGGATAGCCATTCCGAGATGCACAACACAGTGGAGTCCGCTCATAGGTGCCCCGGACGTCCACGTCTGCACCGTGTTGAAGGAGTACCTCCGCAGTCTGGAAGTAGTTCCCCGCCAATGCTGCAACAAGTGGTGCCATATAGCCGTGACCGCCAGGAGCATTCACATGCTGGGGATGCTTGGAAATGAGGTGTTCTGTCAAGTCATGGAATCCACAAAGTGCGGCGTAGTATAGAGGAGTTGTGTCACATTTCCCCAGGGGTGAGAAGCCGAGAAAGGGGGATGGGTAGGGCACAGTGTCTATGTCATGCAACATTCGCCATGCTGCAAAATGTGGTTTGTCGGGGTTAAAAAGATCTTCCATCCCTTTCCGTATGTATGACGACACGTTCTCGAACTGCGCGTGTTTCACCCAGTGTTCGGCGGCATATTCAGCCAGAGGAAAGCTCGTCTTGCTGCTATTCTTATCAACGCGATCATCCAACCGTAACAGGAGTCCTATGCAAGCCTGTGCGAGGATCGTGTGCGCAGGCTCCAGGGAAATATGAAAGCGCGAGACATCTCCACTTGAAACAGCAAGACGAGGCGAAGTCAGGAACTCCTTTACCGAGAAGTGTGAGAACTGCACCACACGTGAATCACCGATGTCGACAATGGTAATTAAACTCGAACATGCTGCTTGAAGAGCTTGCTCTTGGTCCTCCCATCGCCAGTCCGCTTTCAATATGGAAATCTCTTCATCACTATCGGAGTCAATTGCGAGGGCTTCCGCAAGCTCACCGACACGAAGTGGCCGCATAGATACCACCAGGCATTGCAACAGACGATAAACGTCTTCTCTGTTTAACTCCTTGATCTCTCGCAGAACGCGTTCATACGTTTCGTCGAGAGATTTGGGCAATTCTCCGAGAACTCGCTCGACATTTCGCACGGGACAGTCTCGCAGCGCCTCTAGTTGGCACACCACCCAGCGAAACCTGGGTAACAATCTGAGCAAGCGTCATAAACATAAACTTGGAGCGAGAAACCTACATGCCGTCCGCTTTTCTGGACAGAGTCTCAACAACCCGTTCTTTAACCTCCCCGCTCCACTTCGTCACTTGATACTTGTCCGAAAAAACGACAGAGCGGACATATGTAACGATATCTTCCTTCTGTCCATCCTGGTCATGCAGAGATACCCTCAGACATGTCAATCTCTCGACCGCATTTCGGATGTCGACCTCAGGGCGGCTTGTTATGCAAATATGTAAATTTGGAAGGCGCAGCTCGATGAGTTCTTTCACAACTTCCAAGACCTCTTGACGCGAAAGGGGAGAACCAAGTCCTTTTGAAGTGGTAGGACATTCGTCGAGGGCATCGACGATAAGATAGATCGGCGCTTGTCCCAGAACGATAAGCATTTCTTTAAGACATTGTAAAAGTGCGCCCTCGCTGGGTTGCTGTGAACCACGATCGTGTTTGGAGTAGATGTCGAAAAGGGCGTCAAAGCATGAATCGGATTGAGCGGAGAGCTGTACGAGGAGGGAGGAAAGTAAAGCACGATTATCCTGCTTTATGGTATCCTTAAAGTCAAAGAAGAAATATCCTAGGTAGGATGCTCTAGCATCAGAGACAGGTCGTAGATATTCAATGATCGTCGAGCTTATCAAAGATATCAGGTCCCTCGGACACAGCAAGTTGAGTTAGCAAGCGTACCTAAGGATGCTCTTCCCTGAGCCCGCTGTCAACAGAGAGAGACATTAGCAAGGATCAAGGCGCTTTAAATAAAATAAATATGCCTTTTCCGTGAATCCATAGCAAGTTCCCAGAACCATCAGCTTTCCAACGGTTGAAGGTTACGCCTCGAGTGAACCATGCGGCAGTCCCATCGTGGAAAGCTTTGCGCGCAGTGTTAAAATTTATCGACGGATCTGGAGGAGAGAGCCATTTTTGAAAATTCTCTCGCGACTGACCCCCTGTAATATCTTCAGCCTTTCTATCTAGTAACACTCGCACAAAAAGTCACGAACGGTTCAATCCACCAAGATCGTTCTCGATCCGTTGCATCGATACTCTCGCTTCGTTTCCACCTCACCGTAGACTCTTGAGCATAACGACTGAGACGAGTCAGAAACGCATTGCGTACCATCAATTACCCTGTCCATTTTTTCGTCAATGCTCCTTCCCAGCTTCACCGCTTCCGCACCAGCCATCAGAGCCTCCTCATGCGTTAGTTTGTCTAGCTTCATCAGTGCATCTTCGAGATCCGTTCTTCCCACCAGCCTCTTCATAAACTTTTCTGAATGTGGATGGGTCAGGCACCGCGGTATGTCTGTAACAATCAACTCACTTGAGAATCGGTGTTGAATCTCTTTCGTCGCGACAGCAAGAATTTCGAGAACTTGAACCATGATCCGCACGATTAATTCCATCATCGCATCAGTCGGTGGCACTTTGGTGTAAATCTCAAGGCGTTTGAAAAGGTTTTCAATACGCTCAAAGATATCGACGAGTGCATCTTTTCTCGCGTTAACATCCTTTGCCGCCTAATAGACCTTGGTGTCAGAATGATCGGCATGAAGCAAAGGAAGTACTCACTATGAGAAGGACTCCGATCCCAGCAAAAATGACTTTGGCAGGCGGGAATACCTGCAAAACATGTATTTGAGGGCTGAAGACTTATGGGTTAAATTTTGAAGATTTACCAGGCCAAGACCCTCGCCAAGGGCAGCAGAAAACGAAGCGACGACGGTAAATGTTGCATTGAGCCATTGTTCAGATGTGTTATCGCCACTCCGAGACTGGATGTACTCTTGAACATTGTACTTCTTGTCAAGGACCGCTGGAATGTCGCTGGGAAGGTTGCAGTTTTGGAGATCGGCGATGAGTGGATGCAGAAGGAGGTCATTCTTGGTCTTGTCACGATACCTCTTCAATGCAACACAGAAGATAGTATGAAAACTGGAAGGGGATACTGAGGCAGTCACGAGGGAAGTTCGAGACATAGGGCCAGTAGGGAGTGTTTCTGTTGTTGAGGGATTGTGTGTAAGGGGATCGTTTGGCCAGGTACATGATATCTGCCCCGTGTACAAAGAGTCCCACGGCGATGTGCCAGATGACTTGATTTGATTGTGGATGATAGGCGCGCGCATCACTATACCAAGCGCCAGCGTTACACCCGATCTCCGGGAGCCAAACGGATAGAGTAGTGGTACGTTCAGTCTTTGGTGGGAGGACAGATTATGATACGGGAGATGCAATAAGGCTAATGCTTACGAACCAGACATCGTCTTACTGTAACCCGATAACTCATGGAATCTATACTTTAAAAGACAACGCGTTCCGGACAAAGAAACATTCTCATTGGCTGGAGACAA
>QLOZ01002954.1:0-10100 GCA_003314065.1 Lactarius sp. MG50 | reverse complement strand
AGGGGTTGCCGTGCCCTCTCCTCGAGACGACGTGCCTCCAAGTACGTGCCCCGCATACTGGGCACACTTCGCAGGCCGCGATCACGACTCTGAGTGGGAGGGCGTTTGGTGGTGCTGGGAGTGTGTGGGGCAACAGGTGGTGGAAGTGGGGACGGTGTTGGTGCTGGCCCTGGCATTTCAGTTGGCAATAGTCTGAGAAAGCTAATGCATTCAATTTTGGCCACCATATATAAGTAGCAAATGCTCACGTCTACAGTTGTGCACGGAATAACTAATTCTCGGAGGACTGACGGCACCGTATTGGGGGGATGAAATGAGGAGAGTGAGCGCTTGTCTGATGGATGGGTGGATGATCAAGCTGGCGGCGGCGGCGGCAGCCTCGTGGCAAGCACACGGTGCATTGTTCTTGTTCTTGACCGCGATCGGCATCATTCCTCTCACAACTTTATTAATCTCCGTTCGTTCTCCGATCCAACCCAGACCAGTTATTCACGACTATCGATTATCTTCTGTGAGTGAAATCATCATCACTAGGTCAGCAATGTGTCCACTGACATTCTACCGCTTCATTACAGGCCACGCCTTTACAGGGGACTACACCCGAAGATTCTACCCCCTCCACACACCGGAACAAGTGGCGTGCCCATGCGGCACACCCGTCCAAACAGTAGAGCATGTGCTCCTAGAATGCCCCCTCCACACCGCCGCGCGCCGTAAGTACCTTACAGACTACGGCCGCCCCCGAACGCTCCCTCAGCTCTTCGCCAACCCGGAGCGCGTCCAAGCGCTGCTTCGATTTTTGGAGGAGACGGGTGCCTGCGCTAAACCGCGGGCGAGATGGGAGCCGGGATGAGTTGCATAAAGATAGATGAAATTCGGAGACGGGAAACCGTCATACACGCATAAACCCGACCACCCCCCAACTACGACTTCCCGCTGCCCACAGCCAGCTAACCCTGGCTCACCACATAGACCACACACGCCTAAGCATAATACGTAGTACACGTGACCGCCTCTGTACCGAGTTGTACGCGCCGCGGAATACAAATTCGGATTCAAAAAAAAAAAAAAATGTGTCCACTGACCAGAATTATGTCACGTTGCTTGTGAGGTAGTTCGGTAATGCACTGCTTACGGACCTGACCAAATACATGCGGCTTCCTTCACCTGCTTCTCGATCCTGCCAACACTTCTGGGGTTTAGATAACTGCGCATCCACTTCCCAGCCAAAGGAAGGCGTATCGATTTTGATACTGCCGCGTCGTTGTCATTTGTCAGAACTGCGGAATGTCAACCAGGGGCTGAGCAGACTCAGAAACTACACCCATAGATATCATGATCCTGCATCAGGTTTTGTTGCATCGGCGATTATGTGCTAGCTCAAACTTGACTTTACGATGTCTTGTTCCGAATCCTATTTCTGTTCCTGAATCCAGAACTTTGGTTAGGCATCTCGACTCGGGGGTGTTAAGAGGTATCTGAGGCCATTCAGGAACCATCCTATATAGTTCCAGTTTTCCAGATGTGATATGCCCTTTGTAAGACAATGCACGTCTGGCAGTGTATCAGCTCGGCTCTCCCCCGAGCGCATCAGGTTCCATTGCCTTGCAGCTCCTTCTGCGTCGTTATTACAAGCCCCATATTCCAGATCTTCAAGCTCTTGTTAAGTTATGCGTGCGCGTGCGCGGGGTCGGGAGGAGACGCCCGAGTTGGTAAGGCAACGACGACGAGAACTAAGGGGGGACGCAAGGGCTTTTGAAGAAACTACGACTTTTGTTTATATGTACAACAGATGAGTATGCGGCACGGGCCCACTGGCGGCCTAAAAGAAGGAACAATAAAAGTACAGTACAGTATTAATTTGAAGGTCTTAAACGAGTCAGTCAATGGAAACTGATGCCCAAGTGGAGGTGTGACGCACTGAGGAAGAGTATAATAAATAGCAGACGTAAGGTTTAGAAGTTAGAAAGTAATGGGATTGGCCACGCACGAGGGAGTATAGGAGATGCGGCGTTTCAGGTTATTTTCGTCGCAGTGCGTCCTCTTGGCGATCTATGAAAGCCTTTGTTCGAAGGACGACATCGAAACCTTGTCTGAGTGTTTGTCTGACTTTTTCTAGGCAATTGTGCAGTTCTTCCTCTGTTGCCCAAAGCCTCTCCTCGAAGGTCTGGACTTCTGCTCTCGCTTCGCGGACCTCCTTCCGTCTGGCCTCCTCTTCCTTGTCTCTAGTCTCTTCACCCTCCCGCCTTGCTTCCTCCTCTTTCTGCCTTGCTCCTTCCTCGGAGCGACGCGCCTCGTCCGCCTCCAGGCTTGAAAAGGGGCCACGCGAAGCTGTTCCACTCAAGGCTGTCGCTGTCCTTGAGCTACCTCCACTTATTCCCATGGGCTCGAGCTGTCTAATTAGCTCTTCTTGGGTCTGCATCTTTATACTCTTGGCCTGCCGTTCGCTCTCCAGCCGCTCCTGCTCCCGCTTGAACTGCTCCTGCTGTTGCCTGGCGCGCTCTTCAGCACGCTGCAACCACTCTGCTTCATCGAACCTGGTCGCACGAGGGGATGTCCTAGGAGCACCAGGTCTAGCACCTGTTGACGATAGCGTCGGTGTAGCGGGGGGGCGTATTGACGACGTGAAAGAGGAGCTGGTGGTTTGGGGATTAGCCGTCGGGGTTGAACGACTACTGGAGATACAAGGTGCGCTCCTGGCAGTGCCAGCGGTAGGGCTGGGGCAATGCACGGTCCGTGAGTCAGATGCACCCATGGTGTTCTGGCACTCGCGTTCCCCCCTGCGTTGGTAGTATAGTGCCTCCCACGGTTGAAACTCCCTTTCTTGTTCTTCCTTGGCGCGTTGTCTGAGCGCTTCCTGCTGTTGTTGCTGCTGACGGTGCTGCTCGGCGCGCTGGCGAATTTGCTCAGCGGCCTTGCGCCGCTGTTCTTCCGAGTGATCGAGCCACTCCTCCCGAAGTCGATTCGCCTCTTTCTCCCGAGCTCCGAGGTGACGACGCTCTTCTTCAAGGAGAGCTTCGCGATCGAGGCGCTCTTGTTCTTGTTGACTCAATTCCTCGTCGATTCGGATCTGCTCCTCTCGTTCTCGTCTGAGCCTCTCCTCTTCGCGTTTCCTCTCCTCTTCAAGGCGTTGTTGCTCTTCCAGACGTCGCAGTTCCTCGAGGCGCTGTTGCTCCTCCAGTTCCTTCTGGCGCCGCTCCTCGAGTGCTTTCAGCCACTTCGCTTGCCCCTTGGCTCCCTTTCGACCCTGGGCCTTTGTCTGCCTCTCTTGTTCGGCTGCAGTACTCTCGGTCTCTAGGGCTTGCCGAGTGAACTCCTCTGCAACACGATTAGTCTCATCTGCGTTGACGGTGTCCTCGTCTTGATGGGTAGCCTCTTCGGTTGGAAGTCGGACCTTCTCTTCGGCCTGGCGTGCTCCCTCCTCTTGCGCAAGACGGGCTGCCTCTTCCTTGCGTAGAAGTTCAGCCTCTCGTTTCCTCAGCTCAGACTCCCTTCGTTCGATCTCCCGCTTCTTCCGCGCATGATCCTCTTCGATCCGTCTGGCCTCCTCCGCCTTCTGCTGGACGACTATTTCCCGCTTGCGTGCGTCGTCCTCCTTCTTCCGGAACTCTTCCTCTCGTCTTCTTGCCTGTTCTTCCTTCCGTTGAGCTTCTTCCTCCTTCCGACGAGCCTGCTCCTCCTTCCGCCGGGCTTCCAGCTCCCTATGTCGTGCTCCATCCTCCCTTTTGTTTGCCTCTTCTTCCTTGCGGGTCGCCTCTTCTTCCCTGCGGCGCGCCTCGGCTTCTCTCCATAAGACCAATTGTTCAAAGTACGTGCCCCGTATACTGGGCACACTTTGCAGGCTGCGTGCGCTGTGCATACTCTGGTGGTCATCTAGCCAGCCAACGACATCATCTGAGTCGTCCGAGTAGTCATCATCGACCGGTGGCAGCCGCGAATCACCCTTGCTATTGTGCCGTCGATGCGCGTTGAAGCCATTGAGGAAGCGAGGCGAAAATCCCATGAGCCACCTCGTGGACCCTCGTCAGAAGTCGCGAGTCCGCGTGGGATAGCGATGCCCTGCCTCATGTCCTGAGGCGAACGCCGCGGGCCATAAATAGCCCGCGAGCTGGGGCTTGCGGACATCGGGAAGCGCATCGACTCATTGAGCGGGGGAGGGCGCGCACCAGGGATTGCTCGTGGCGGTACGATAGAGTAGCTCGGCGGACTGGGCCTATCACGTGGGCTGGCCGAGGCGGAGGCCTGTCGCTCACGAAGGGAAATATTTGCCGCGATGCGATCGCGACTCTGTGTGGGGGGGCGTTCGGCGCCACTGGGAGTGTGGGGGGCAACACTACTACTGCGGTATTGACCCGAGTTCAAAGATCCCGCGCGATGAAGACCTGCGCCGTTACCAGTAGAGCCCGTACTATTGACACTACCGCGGCGAGGGAATGGGGCGGGGCTTGCGCTATAAATCTGTCCATTTGCGTGGGAAAGGGTACGGGAGATGCCAGAAGGCTCGGGTGGGCGGGGATGTGGTCGCCAGGAGGGAGCTCGAGGGCCAGAACTTGGACGGCGAGGTGCTGCTCCAGTAATGTATGGCTGACTCCCGTCCCAGTGTGGAGGATGCCCATACGAGTCACCCGCGTCCTCTTCGTCTTCCTCGCTTTCCCTTGACTCGTCCGATGCACGGCCTTCATCATCTGGTCCAGCATCGCCAAACCCTTCAGAACCATCTTCAAAACTTTCATCAGAGCCTCCCTCATCGTCACGCTGTTGCTGAGGACTACTGGAGATGCGTTCATCCGGGGCTTTTTGAACATTGTCGAGGATCCACTGCTGCTGCCGGGCAACATCTGGTGAATTCGAGTCTATAACATTAAGCGCCCATTTACGCTCGGACATCTCCAAGCGCAACCGGCGAGTGAATTCCTCCTGTGCCAACTTCCGAATGGCAGTCATGCTGCTCTCATACTCTTGTAGAGCGCGTTCACGACTGCTTTCAGGAGGCTGAGAATTGAGAGTGATGTCGCGCATTATTTGAGCTTCTTCGACCATGTTGCGAAGCTCATGCTCGATACGCTTGCGCAAATCGTCCTTCCATTGTTTATCGGGCTCAATCTCGAGACGAGCACCTGTGCGAACAGGTGGTGGAAGTGGTGGCGGTGCTGATACTGGCTCTGGCATTTCAGCCCGCATACGACAAAATAAAGCGCCGAGGGTGCAGATAACAGTCTGGGAAAGCTAATGCAGTCAATATTGGCCACCATATACAATAATGAATGAGTAGCAAAGGCTCACGTCCACAATTGTGCACGGGACAACTTATTCTCGGAGGAGGACTGACGGCAGCGTATTGAGGGGATGAGATGGTGATAGGTGGAGTCATCAAGATTTTACTAGTATCGGGTCTATTTGTAGGTTGATCCTTGGCGGCGGCGGCGGCAGCCTCGTGGAAAGCACGCGGTGGAGCAAGGCTGGGCCAGACCCACATAGAACAGCGATGCTGTAGTCCCGTACCCGGCGGAGGCACCCTAGCCGTTGTCCGCCGTGTCCCAAGGCGGTGTTGACTAAGAGGGTGCGTTGTTCTTGACCGTGATCGGCCCATTCCTCTCACGACGTCACCAATCTCCGTTAGTTCTCCGATTAAACCCCGACCAGCTATTCACGACTGTCGATTATCTTCTGTAGGTGATAGATCGTTATCACGAGGTCAGCAATGTGTCTACTGACCAGAATTATGTCACGTTGCTGGTTCAGGTTTGTGAGGTAGTTCGGTAATCTCCGCTGCTCCTGCTGTCACGAGGCATCCCGGCGTTAAGTGCAGAAATTGAAATTGAAATTGAAAAAAAACTATTCAACATGAACATAGAATCTCACCGCACCTTTCCAGAATGTTACAACACCAGCAGACCAGTGACTCTATAAAACGGTAGTTAAGTTTCTGACAACCAGCCCGACTGACTAGGATATGGCAGCTGCTGAATATGCACTAAATTTCTGCAAATGAGTCACGTGTCCAAGATCATGTGACTACGATGTTGTGTCCAAATGACGAATAATGGGAGGAGACACGCCGTGTGCTTTCATGCCATCATAAGCCGATTAGTTAGGCTGTACTGTACAGTACAAGTTATTAACTAAAGTACCCACTGAAAGAATGTGTGTTCGACTCTTGTCACGCAAGGTAGAAACTGTCCGCTCCGAGAAATGTAAGTCCAATAAAAATGCAAAAAACCAATTCACGAAACGCGGCTGTCCATGACCAGAAACCAACCACTGGCAAGGGAACTCGAACCAATCCGCAAACATTATTCGGTTTCCTCGGCACCCCTCAACAATCCATGACGTGCCATGAGACGGCGAGCGTCACGGCGACTGCAAGAAGTAGGCCGAGCGCAGATCCACTCGTGACGTGGACCGCCGCGGCACTACTTTTGCTCGTACCACTGTTGGTGTCGTTCGAGGATCCGCCCCTCCGAGCAGCACGGGAGCTCGGGGGTAACACGCTTGCTGGAGCGGTCGGCTGCGCCCCGATTTGTCCGTTCCCGACTAGAACGTATGTTCCATTGCTGGGAATACCGCTAATCGTCACGAAAAGGAACGCAGGTCCAGGCTGGAATAGGTTCGGGGAGGGAGGCAGTTGTGCCGTGTGCAGAACAATCGTCCCATCGTCTTGGATGGTAAACGTATTGTTAAGCTGCATGATTCGTTGGCCCATGCTCATAGCATGCGTTGTGAAGCCTTGTCGTATCAACCACACCGTCGTGTTTCCCGCCGCACCCTCTGCGTCACCCGTATAGGAGGAAGGTGGGACTGTGATATTGAATGGATTACCACCATAGGACAAGTTCGCTGGGATATTCTGGGGCACAGGGCGTGTCTTGGCCGCAAAGTAGGGGGGATAGAAATACTCAGCAGTATACGTCGTAGGGTACTTCGTGGTCAGGTTCACGTCCGCATTCGGGTTGGAGCCAGCGACCATAACGGAACCGTCCGGGAGCAACAGAGCCGACGAGTGATACAAGCGAGGAATGTTCGAAGAGCTCAAACCAGCGGTCGACCAGCGGCTACCAGCAGGCGCCTTCGGGTTATAGATTGCGGGCTGGGCGACAGGGCCTGTGGCGAGTGATTCGCCGAATGGCATGGCCCCAAACGTCGTAGTCGTCAGCGTCCTTTGCGCATAACCTGCGGTACCGTATTCGGCCCCATTGATGACGAGTAGTGTGCCATCAGGAAGTGCAACGAACTGGCCCATCGTGCGGCCGATCGGAAGGCTGTCATCTTGTACATAAGCGGGTGCTGATCCGTCCACAGGTTCGGGAGTAATACGATGACACATGGAAGAGGCAGCGAGCGTCCACGTGTCGACTCCTGGGTAGCCATAATTTCCCCATGATGCATCCGCCATTGTCTGGCCACCACAGAAAATGATTGTTGGAGTGTAGTTATTAGCAGGCGTTAAAGGTAGCATTGCGTTCGCTCCCGACGCAGGGTATACTCGAACAATCTGACCCGGCATGTCGGGCAGCGGGGTCTCGATGTTTCTATCATAGTCCCAAAGAGCTGTTAATGGTCAGTAGGCGGGATCAGGCGGAAGGGTCGTATAGGCTTAACTAGTTGAATAATTAGCCTGAACGAACATCTTGCCGGATGGCATGAGGTATGTCAAGGCGTAGGCATTGAGTCCGCTTGTTTTCACCATGAAATTCATGATCTGAGGAGGTTGTGATGTCGGAGGGAAGAGTTCATAAGTTGGTTCTGCAGCGCCGCCTTCGTAAGTGGGGTCGACGTTCGGGGTGTAGCGGTTAATGAAACCGCCGGCGGTAAATCCACCGATCAGCACGACTGTTCCATTAGCCAGGGGTTCCGCCGCAGGATACCAGCGACGCTTTGCCATTTGGAGACCGTTTGAGGAGTCGTACCAAGAACATGGAGGGGATGTGACGACCCCATCACACGGGGTAATGATGCGAATGGCACGCGTGCCGTCGTAATCCTGGTAAGTTGGATCAAACGTAGTGGTTGAACCAGCAGCGGAATTATCGCCGCCAGGGCCAACAGCGGTGTTCCCGCCAAATACAGCGTACGAGGCATTAGGAAGGTGCATTCCAGCAGCGCAAAAAGCGTTAGTCTGGACATCCATGGGTGTTGCCGTCCGCGAGGCGATGTCCCTGTACCACATTTTAGCCGGGGACACATAAGACCTCGAAAGATTCACTCACCAAACCGAAGCGTAAACGGAATGGCCGTTGATTTGATGGGCGTTTCCCTCCACTTTGTCAAGAATGTAGACCTTGTCTGAACTACCGACAAACATCTGAGATTGATCAGCGACGGAGGTACGGAGATAAGATGGCGGCGTACCATCATGGCGCTGGCGAGGGTGTCTCCGGCGACAACGAAGGAGCCAGTTTGCTGCGCAAAGGCGGATGAAACAGCGAGCCCAAGGGCCAAAAAAGAAGGGAGAAGCATGGGGGCGGGTCAAGCCTCAGCGAAAAACACAAGCACGGGTGAAGGAGAGGAAGAGAAAGGAGTGACAAGGAGAGACACGCCCCGGGCACCTCGAGGGATTAACAGAGGGAGAAACCTCGGGTACTAGTAGTCTAAAATAAGATCGAATCGCACTGCCAAGAGAGATGCGACTCAACGGAGCGGCAGGTACAGGAAAGGGCGAGACGCGAAGTGCACACAGGCATCTGTAATAGCGTGCGGCTTGCAACGCCGAACGGTGTCGTCACGGGGCCTCTGAGATCTGAGTGACCACTGGATACCACTGAACAGTGTATCGCCTATACTCATACGAAGATGATGACGTCGGTGCCATTACGGTCGCTCCAGGTGTTGAGGTAGACATTGTGATATGACTATCGTGATGAAGTAGTCTCAGCGCTCCGAGTCCTGAGTCACCGTTGAGTTTCGCCGAGTTTCCTCATTCCTTTTTTGGATATTACTGGCACCTCGGTCTAATATCATCACCGTATTTCGCCCTCTCCCGCGGGTCATGACCTTTGACTGCGCACTGCTTGCGGACCTGCCATATACGCGGATCGGCTTGCTCCCGGGTTAGATGTAGGGCTGTGGGCGCATCCATTTTACTCGGCCCGAGGAAGGCGCATCGATCACCGTTCATTTGCTCGCGCTTGGCGTTGTGCTCAATTTTATTTGTTGTACTGTACAGTACATGAGGTTGCGGAATATCCGGCCTATTTTTCATCTCAACTCAGGCACCAAACGCAAAATACCCTGTTTCAGGTTTTTGCTGCCCCAATGGCTATTTGCTAACTCCTTCTAGAAGACAGGACCCAACTTTACGATGTCTTGTTCCGAGTCCTGATTCTGTCCTTGAGCACTGAACTTTGGTTAATACGCTCTTTGTAAGATGACACACTCTTGACAGTGTATCGGCTTGATTCTTCCGAGAGCGCATCAGCTTCCATTTCCGCCCCAACCACTTGCAGCTCCTGTTCTGCCGGTTCCGGAACTTCCTCAAGTTCCTGTTCTCTGCTTGCATCGACCAGCTTTTGCCGAAGGCCATCCTCTTGACGATCTATGAAGGCCTTTCTTTGACGTATGGCCTCGAGACCCAGTCTGACTGTTTCTAGGCGGTTGCGCAGGCCCCTCTCCCTCGCCTGAAACGTCTCCTCTAAAGTTTGGATCTCTGTTCTCGCTTTGCGGATCTCAATCTCGTGCTCCTTCAGCCCGGTATAGCTTCTTTCGGTTCGTAATTGAGCCGATTCTAGGTTCTGAAGGGTTAAAATTGGGCCCTCAGTTTCACGGGTTGCGAGCTCCTTGAATAAGTCTCGCTGCTCCGCTTTTGGTTCTTCATGGTCCTGATTTTCATCGACGCACCACGCTTCGGCCTTCGTCCCCTTTACTCTTTCCCTGGTTCGCATTGCCCCTATTTCTGCGAATGTGACCCTCCTTGGTTTTTGAAGGGCCGGAGCTTCCCTTTGAAGTTCCTCCTCCTTCCGCACCCCGCCTTTCTGTCGGAGCTCCTCACGCTGGGCTTCCGAACTGCGAGTTTCAACTTGCGCATCCCTGCGCTTGAGTTCTCCATTCATCTCGTGCGCTGTTGTGTCGCGCAGCCTGGCAATGACGTCGACCTGGACTCCACC
>QLOZ01002947.1:0-10060 GCA_003314065.1 Lactarius sp. MG50 | reverse complement strand
TCATGGAGGATACGGTATCAATTGTGAGTCGTCCCCCCCTTCTCGACCAGGACGATACCGCATATAATAACGTCCCGTCTCGTGCGTCGCAGATCTCCCTGGTCCTGACCTCATCAAGTTCGGCATCGAATCAAAATACTCATGCACCGAGACGTCCACGGCCGCATTTCAACGCGCGATTACGAGCGCGCTGCGTGAGATGAGGGTAGTTTGTTCGCCAGAGACGACACACGCCGACGCTCCCGCCGTTGCTCGCCTGTGAAATCATTATTCTATTACACCACGACTCATTGACAAGACGTAGAATTAAATAGAAAAATATTTCTTCACAGACCTGCGCGCGTATCCGCGCGCCATCATTTGTCCCCCACACCGGCCTTCCAGCTGCCGCCGTTCGATGCAAGCTTGCACTTTACTCAAATTTCCCATCCTCAAAATCCTTCTGAGTGAGCCAAGCACCAGGCCGTTTGCCCAGCTCTGCAGCCATCTCCCCAACCAGCGAGTCGGCCCCTTTGCCCTCGAGGAAGGCCTTGCTCGACACAATGTACATGCTCCGTTTGCACCGCGTGAGCATGACGTTGGTGCGCCGGCGACTAACCAAAAATCCAAGCGCCTTTGTGCGGACTACCGAAATAATGATGACAGTGTCTTCGTTACCTGTTTGTGTGCATTAGGTGTGGGTGACGCGCGACGCGTGAGGACCGGACGAACCTTGGAAAGAATCGACATTGAAGCACTTGTTGTGCCAGTCAACGCCTTCCTCATCGAGCGCCCTTTCGAGTGCGCTCCTCTGTGCATCATATGGAGTGATAATCCTGTAAGGAACATCCTCGTCCTGGAGGTGCTGAGCAAGAAGTACAATCGCCGCGACTTCCTGCTGGTTCTGAAGACTCGGACGCGGTTGGCATCGTTCGCTCGAATACGAGCGCTGAACTCACGAATGAACTCTTTCCATCCTTGTCCAGCTGCTCGACACCATTTACATCAACAAAATAGCACGCGATGGTACTCGACTTGACACGATGAGAAGGGTTGGACTTGAGTTGTCCATCATAGACATGTTGGGATATGAATTCGCCAATTTGGGGGGGCATACGGTCTTCGAAGCGGCTCAGTCAATAGATAGTACTTTCGGGCGAAAATTGGACTTACATTGGGTATCTAAGAAGGTGACTGATTCTTTCAGATGATCCAGCTCGAGAACACTTTGCAGGTTCCCGAGGTTGTCCTGAGCATGGGGCGGTACTTGAAACAACTTCAGTCCGAGATGGGTACAACGCGATAATGACCTACGCTGCTTGTCATCCCCGATAAAGCATATCTTTCGCAAAGTCTTGCCGAATGACTTAAATAGTGGGACATACTGACCAATCTCGATTTGGCTTGCCTCATCAATGACAACATTCATGATGGGAACAGCCTGAGTCAGTCCAAAATCTTGCAATTTGGGATTTGAGAGCATATCAAGAGTACAGAGTAGAACCTGTGAGTCTTTTAAAGTCTTTTTCAGAGCACTTGGCTTGGGGAGTTGAGTTGAGATGATGAGGTTGTTTTTTATTTCATTATACAGATGCTCATGCCTTACAAATGAGTCAATATGGTGGCTTCTCAACAAAATAGTCACTCACCATTGATAATGGAAATTTTCAGAAACTATTAGCTTGAAGCTGAGAAATTCAAAATCCACTAGCTTCTCAGCAATGTTCTTGACAGCAACATTGGACTGAGCCATTAGCCAGATGCCTCTTTGTCCAGCTTCAATAGCAGAAAGAACATAGGTGGCAATGACAGTTGTCTTGCCTGTACCAGGAGGGCCCTTAACAAGAGTGATACAATTATCAAGAGAAGGGGAAAGCATGTTGGTAAGTGCTGAAATTTGAGAACTGTTTAGCTGTGCCTTATCATGCTTGACAATTTCTATGGTGGGGGGATCAGGGGGTGTAGAGAAAGACTCAGGCCAAGTGACAGGTTGGGAAGGAAACCAAATGGCCTGCATCCAGTGATTGTCAAAAAGGGGTAGAGAACCCTGTAGCATACGCAAGATAGCATGATGCCGCTCAAACTCAGCCCGAGTGGGAGCATCTCTCCCAAGAGTAGTGATAGCAGTTATGTCTTTACCCTCCAGGTTGTGTTCCATATTTATGGGGGCAGATTTACCATGCACTCTGGCAGCAGTTTCACCAGCGAGATTGAACGTCGAAGAGCCATAAGCCAATGTGACTTTAACCTAGATTTTAAAAAAAATAATTAATTTCTTTCACCGGATAAACGATTAAATAGGTTACCGATGAATTAGCGGTCAAACGGTTTGCATAACGTTGAGATTGTGCGACCATTCGCTGAGATTTGGGGTCCCAGCGAGTTGTGATCTCATGTGTCACAGACTGGGGCTTCAGGTTATCCAGACGCAGCATGTCATATGCCATCTTCTGTAGAACATCAAGTTCCTGGGGAAAGGGCGTAGTGAGGACCAATGCGTAATAAACCTGACAAGATGGCTCACCTCTTCGGAAAACTTTCTCATATCCACTTTTGGGGCGTTATAGAACATATCTTTGATGTTGCCGATATCATACTGTCCAAGATAACCACATAGCCAGGCCCTCTGCACTAGTGAAGTTAAGTCTTTTTCCTTGTTGGATTCGTAAAGAGTGCTTTCGAAAGTACTAATGATATTATCTTCCCAGATGGGGGATGCGTCATCAACGATGATCTTGACGGCGTCTATGACATCCCGGCTAGGGACAGGGAGAGCAGACTGTATATCAATGGCATTGGCGAGATGGATGCGGAGGTGGAGGCGTAGAGAAAGAGCGACTTGCGCAAGGTCGAATGCGTAAAGGGTGTAGTAAGGGTGACAGAGGAGTTCTTCTTCGAGTTTATTACGGCGCTCGATATTCCGTTGCCGAGTGCCACTCGGATTGCCGTCACGATAAACTTTTGAACTATGAAAGTTGATGATGAGAACGCGAGTGCCGAGCGCACACGCAAGAGCTGGCAAGCCGCCCGACTGCGAGTAAGCCGGGGAGATGCCCACGGAACGGGGAGAGTTCACGTCGGGGCCAAGGAACCACTCGAGGTCGGTGGCTTCGAGGTCCTTTTCGTGCACGATACGAGCATCGATGGGATCGATAGGTTCGTCAATAAAGGTTTGATCCACTCGGAATGACGACGACCGAGCGGCCGCAGAACGAGTGGGTGAGTGGGATGGCATAGAAAGCTTAGGATCTGGAAAGTGAGTGCAAAATGATGAAGGATAGAGCAAGCGAGTCGGGAAAGATTGTCGTAGTCGCAGAGCAAAGACGACGATTGTTATCGATGGGACGGAGCGCGCAAAGGGGCTCAACTCGTGGGATGCGCCGCATGGGACATCGTGGCCAGCACGGAAACGCGAATCCCTTATTTGTTGCCTACACCCGTATCATTGATTCGCCATCAATCACGAGACCTGTCCTGATGAGGAACAACTACACAGTCTACGCGGATCCCTGTCGGAATCCATTGAGAATATTACAAAGGTCTGACATCCGAGTGCCAGAGATACACCACTCTGTGCGCACTATGAATACGGCGACTATGTCCATCCGACTGACTCATTGCAGACGTAGATGGTCTTGTCTTGAAACGCATAAAAGTTGAGATAAACACCTCACGTTGGTATCGTAGCACCTTCTTAGGTATGTTCCTACAGAGGTTCGGACCTCCGTCGTGTCGAGACTTCTAAGACGACGTTAACCCACTGAGTCCATATCACCCGTATGAGTTTCCTGGCTTACTGACAGCAAAGATACACACCATCTGTCGATGCGATGGACGCTATGGCTGTACCTCAGCCCTCTCGCGTACGCCGACGTTTGATTGATGCGCTGGTGGATTAAACCCCTGCGCCAACGAAAGGCCTCGCTGTGCGTTAAAAAGCGTATATCGAATCGCAAACGGCACAGAAACAGGGAAATAAGCGCTAGAAATTTGAGGTTGGTGTACCACATCTACAATACTCGTCCGAAAATACAGATGCGTGGCTTGGACAGGGGAACCCGAAACGACTTTGAGACGGAAATGCTTCCCCACCCCGCCTGTTTGGCTACGGGCCGTGATAAGAGAAACTGTAAAGGAAGCGGATGAACGGAACTCACGTCGCTGGCCTTCATCAATGAATGTAGGCTAGTCCTACACACGGCTTGTGGAATATCACGAGGTAGTCGGATAGGGGTTCAACCTGGCTAGCTTCGCTGGCCGCCTGAGCCAAAGGCGTCCGCAAAGGATTATATGTATGATTATATCCTGGGATTTGGTAGGCTCTCTGGTCCAAGCAGGTGATCCGAGAGCCGACAAGTTCCCCTTCTTATCATAGAACTATGTTTAATACGTAGGAAAAAGACCACGTCAGTCGAAGTTGGATTTCAGTGGGAAGTGTGAAGTCACCCACTTGACTACAGTATGCGATGAGCGGTGACATATGTCCTCGGCTGGGTACGGGCTTTAACTGGGCGTCATTTCGCTGAGGTCGAAGGGGATGTGACTGCTATTTCTCAATCTTTGCGGGTTATAGATGAGCAGTACCGTTGACCTCCGAACAATTACAATGCTATACAGAAATTAGTCAGAAGGGAGTATGGATGATGAACGTAAAATGTCACAAGTTCTGGTGCCAGTGAAAGTACCGCGCCGGACCGCAAACTGAAGTAGCCCATTCCTCCCGTTCCTCTCACTGCCACATCTCCGACCCAGCTGTCCGATTGCCGTTTCGTCTGCTAGCCCTCATGGCGACTCCCTTCTTCATCGGAATTGGCGCTATTGCTGCTGGTCTAGCTGGCCGTCACTTACTCCGTCGCAGTGCGAGGGGTGCTGCAGACCAATGGGTAAAGGGCGGTTTCAAAACAAAAATGGATAAGAAGGAGGCCCTAGCGATTCTTGGTCTCAAGTATGTATATCCGCCTTCACTCTGGCCAACCAAATAACATTTCATAGGGATGGCCCTACACTTAAACTAAAATTGAAGGATGCGCATCGCCATATCATGCTCGCTAACCACCCAGACCGTGGTGGCGCTCCCTACCTTGCTAGCAAGATAAACGAAGCTAAAGACTTGCTAGACAAGGACCTCCGGGTTCGATAGTGTCGTTTATTCTCGCTTTACTCTTGGTGTATGTGGCACGCAGCCTCGCGCTTTCTTGGCATTCCTGCTAACTCCCACCCAAGTTCATTTACATTCAGTAGACGTATTGCTCTGTACAAACATTATAATTTACCATCAATCACCATTCACTCCGAATCCTGTACACCGTCCGGTTGAGTTGAGACGAGTTGTTTCTGCTCTACCGACTATTTGACTATCGGAACTCTGGATCAGCACACCGTATTCTCCCGCCCTTGCTGTCAGATGGCATAGATTTCCAAGTTCAGTAAATCCTCGTTTTGACCATCCTTTTTCATTCTTAAATTCCTTCCTGTTTGAACTCCTACTCTGCGACTGCGATATGGGAAAATAGTCGTCTTTGCGGATGACTAAGCAGGCATTTGCAGGGATATCGACATCGATCACATTTGTGATCTTTCTGGACAGAACGTCTGAAATTACGAGACAATCTCGGGCATGGATACGACGGGGTTCCAACCATCCGAGCTGGGTACCCGAGCCCAGTATGTAACACAGCTCGTACGCAGAGGCCGATATTCATATCGTTCAGCTGGGATCACGTCTACGAAAGGGAGGTTGCCAACTTCGAAGAGACGGGAGATGAGGGAGAGGTCTGGTGAGCTAATCCCCTCCTTTTTAAAAAAACTTTTCACGAAACCCTCTATTGCGGAGAATCGCAGGTTCGGCGAAGACAGCGTCGAGAAGATGGTCGACTGGGCGTTGGAGAACGTCCCCGCAACCTCCGATCCTCGAATTCTTGAGATCGGCAGCGGTAACGGGACTTTGCTCTTCGCCCTCCACGAAGCGGGGTACGCAACTTCCAACCTCAGCGGGCTCGATTACAGCCCGGACGCCGTCAGACTTGCCCGCATGATAGCGCAGACGCGGAATAGCGAAGGCATCGTTTTCCACGTAGGTGATTTTCTCAACGAGCTACCCCCTCCGGCTGCAGGACAACTGGATGCCGTGGCGGGGTGGGACCTTCTGCTGGATAAGGGCACTTACGATGCCATCGCCCTGGGAGAGGACGCGTCCGGGAAGTCTCCTGTGGCGGCGTATCCGGTGCGAGCTTCAAGATTGCTAAGGGAGGGTGGATATTTTTTGATTACTTGTGAGCTACAAACTATATCAATCCCTCTCGCTGATCATCGTCAATCAATCGTCGTCCGTAGCTTGCAATTTTACGGAAGAGGAGTTGAGGGCGAGTTTCATTAACCCGGAGACGAACCTTCAATTCCAGTGAGACTACCGCTCCTGCATCTCAAAAGATCCTGATAAGAGACATGCAGCTCGCGCGTCGAACACCCATCTATCTCCTTCGGGGGGAAGGCCGGGAGTGTCTACACTACTGTGGCTTTCAAGAAGGGATCATCATAGCATTGTAGACGTTCTGAGATTACAGTGTAGGTATGATGTCCAGTCCCGTTCGTAGAGTGTCTATCGCGACGCCGCTAGCCCATTGAATGAATTCTTCCTCGGAACCCCTCTTCATCTCTGTTAGAAAATATACGAGACCCATGGCCAGTACCTGGATTCGCGTCGCTTTGATAAAGATTTCTTCAAGGGAGTTCTTGCTGCGCACGGTGGGCATGTCGTTGCCTAATGTTGGCGTTGATACCTGGCTGTTGGCGAAGAGCCGATGAAAGAAGTGCAAGAGGAATTCGCGTGTTCGAGGCTTCAATACTGTGAAGTCCACAGGCTGGGAGTGGCAGCTCAGTTACACGGATGTCTAAGCAACTGACCGGACGAACCTTGAAAACCGATAGCGTCACACAATCTTTCGCAACCCACCACGCGTACGCGTTCGCAACATTGCGCATCTTAGTCGAAGAAATTACTTTTGAGTTCATGTCATCGCCGCTACCTTTCAAGTTTTTCAGAATCTCTGCGCCACCAACCGAAGCCTCTCCAAGGTCGCGTAAGAAATCCCAAAGGCAGAACTGAAGTGTGATCTTGTACGAGTGGGAGACCTGGCAAAGGTGTTGGCAGACGAACGCGTAATATGGATTGTAAGATTTTTCCTATGATGCAACATAAATCGGGAATAAGCGACCGTCATAGAAGGGCAGGGTTCATACTCACGTTGCCGCAGCAGTTCACGAGTACGCGGACGATCTCGCGCTGTTGTACCTCTGTCAGGTTCAACTGAGCGAGCCGTTCACAGGCGTCGACGTAGTCCTGTCCTATGTCAGCAAACGCGCAAATATCCGTCTGAAGTCTACCTCACATCGCTGCTCATGAGGACGACAAATATACTCCGTCGGATGTCTGTGTTCATCCCTTGCTTCTTGGCAAGTTTTAACAGAACACTCTCGGCCGCGTCATCGTCCTGTGAGGTCAATGCGCGCCTCGAGCTTTCCTGTCGCTCCACGAGTGGGTCGCCGCTCCAAGCGGCGCCCACCAGCCACCACTTGCCTCTCGTTTCCGCGGAGCGTAAGTCGTCCAAACCCACTCGTAGCGGGTCGTGCGACATCACTGAACATTGTTATCAATTTTCACCCCATGGTTAACCAAGTTGAATACGGCGTACAATGCCGCATTTTCCCCAGCCCAGCCAGAAATTTCTTCAAACGTTCCACGGTATCACCTGCGTGTTGTGTCGTAACTCGCTTGATTTTGTTATTTTTCAAGTTAGTCAATGTCTCCAACATGAAGCGTGTTCTCGAGCTAGGGGGAGAGCTCAGTGCGGGGGTGCTGGGACGGGTGATACGATGGCGTACTTCGAAGGCTTTTCAGCATCCGACGCCTTACTCTGGACAATTTGGACAATATCTCTCAAGGCGTTTGGATCATCTTGCCGAAGTTGTTGCCCGGAATCTTGAACCAGCTCAGCCAGGTTTCTGTGCTTTGAAAATTAGTACGTACTGCGTAGGAGTTTGAGCAAGAGCTCCACAATGAGTTCTGTCAACTCCGTGGATAGAAGTTCACGGATTATATCATAAATCAGGACGCAGGATATAACTTGGAAGTTGTAGAGCTCTGAAAGGAGGACTATGAGGTTGGAGCATTCTTTTCCTGACATCTCGCCAATTGCACCGTCGGCGGTAGCTGAATTGAGAGCGCTGTAGTGATGCTCGTACGAAGAGACGACATTCTGCACGAAAAAGGCGGCTCCAAGTGAGAGTTGGTCACAACACCCTGCGAAGAGAGGGCCCTTACCGAACTCGACCCCAACAATTCTGTGCAAACTAGATATGAGCGCGGCGTGGAGAATAACGTAGGAGTCCAGCAACGCGGAGTGGGCAGATATGCTCTCAATAACGAACGATGTGATGGCTAATGTCACGTCTAATCCAAGATGAGCGGAATGATTGAGCATATTCGGTGGGGAATTCACCATGTCTACGGTGTTCGCGGTACAAGGCTTCGATGTTATCAAGTATAGTAGCGATATTTTGCTCGCTTAGTCTGTTGGGCACCTATGTAGGTCATCCTTATTCACGTGGGTGAATGAAAAGAAAAGTACTTATTGAGCGAACCCTTTAGCTGTCGGGTCAGCTTGACATTGCTCTCAGTCCTACTAGGATCCGAAGGTTCCTCTCTGAGATGAGGCGGGATATAGCGTGAAGTTCGCGCTATGTGACCAAGTCAAGCGCAGTATGTGTCTGGATGATGGTATTGGACGTACTGGATGATTTTACACCAGTTAATAGAGAATCAGATGATTCTAGATTTAGCTCTGCATTGCGCGCAGCTCCGTCGAGTGTTGGGTTTTGAAACCCATTCCACTCTTCGAATTCAGCAGTCCTGCTACCATCAGAAACCTCTTCATCGCTGTTTTGGTCGCTGTCGACGAGCTCAGATTCAGAGGACAGGCGCGAAACATCAGAGGGGTGGTCGGGATGCTTGCAGGAGGTGAGCCAATAAGCGCATTGTCGTAAGAGATTCATATTCCAGTACACACCTTGAACGAATGCGATGCGGTAGTGATAACATCAAGATCACCCAGAAGATCTATCGTAGGCAGCTAAAGGATGTAATGCGCGAGACAAGCATAACTGCCCACCGCCTAGCCCATCGTCATCGATTTCTTTGATGTAACCAGCACCTTTTTTTGACTTCTTTCCCGAGTTTAGTTTCGCTTCAAGGAAGGTGATATACCTGTCCTCGTCCTCTTCCTGCTGACTGCGCGGCGGCAACGTAGGCGAAGCAGGGCGCATCACAGGCCGGGTCGAGGCTATCTTCGAGGAAGTAGCGAATTTGTTCTGCTTCTCTACCGGCCCAGACGAACGCTTTGGAGGAATCTTCCCGGGTTTCGTCTCTGAGACCTGGGACTGAGGCGGCTCAGCAACCTTCGTCTTTTTAGGCGGAGGCGACTCGGGGTGAGGGGAAACGGCCGCGCGCTTGGCGCGGTTATCCATCGACGAGAAGTATTCAGCCTTTCTTCGTTTCTTCTCCTCGCGATCTTGCTTTCTGGCTGCCTTGCGACTGACTTTGGGCCTGTGCAGACTACTGCGCCCCCGGCGAGTCCCAGAAATTGTGTCTAGTAGCAAAATTGAGCTAAACACAGCCATCAAATCCATGGACCGGGATCACCTGGTACATCATCGAGCTGGTCTAATAATGTTTGGGGGAGTCGCAGGGTGGGACGTGAGGGCATCGCACGTAAATTTACGGACCCGGGCCGCCCAAGGCAAGGGAGCGCGTCGCGTCTGTGTTCTTGTAGACTCGTGACCAACTTGAATAGTAGATCTTGAGGCTCTCCTACCAGAATCGGTTGCCTTCCGCCAGAACACGAAGTGACAAGCGGAGACAGACAGATGGTGACTGCTGACACTCGACTCAATTACAACGCAAAACAGAGGAGAAGGGCATGGAAGTCTACATGTACTCTTGCCGACTCACAAGAGCAGTACGCCGGAAACAAAATATAGTGACGATACCTCATGGCAAATCACGCTGCAGTACTGCTACATCTTC
>QLOZ01002945.1:0-12155 GCA_003314065.1 Lactarius sp. MG50 | reverse complement strand
GTCTTATTTTTCACTTTAAGACACTTTAAGACACTTTAAGAAAAATCAACTTTACCTGATGGGTGCCACCGCCGTCATCGCCCGCTGGTGCCGCCGCCACCGTCGTCCACTGGTGCCGCTGCTGGTGTCGCCCGCTGGTGTCACCGCTGGTGTCTCCTGCTGGTGCTGTGGGTGCTGGTCCTGCCGCAGCTGCCCGCCGCCGTCGCCCGCTGGTGCTGCCCGCTGGTGTCGCCGCTAGTGTCGCCTGCTGGTGCTGGTGCTGCCGCCACCGCCATTGCCCGCTGGTGTTGCCCGCTGGTGTCGCCACCGGTGCCGGTGCTGCCGCCGCCACCGTGCTGGTGGGTGCTGCCGTTGCTGTGCGCGTTGCAGCTCCCGCTGCCGCTGCAGCCGCCACCGTTGCCGCTACAGATAGTGCCATCGCTGGTCCCGCTGCAGCAGCTTCCGCCGCCGCCGGTGTTGTCCTAAGGGGGAAGAAGTAGTTAGTTTGTATTGTCAAGTCAGTGACGACGCACCTTTTTTTCCCCCTCAATCTCCAACTTTCCCGAGAGTAGGGGCCCATCAATCAATGGGCTGCTGCAGTTTGTAGTGACAAGGCAGAGGACAAGTGCCTACCTAAACTGGACAATGGTTACCGGAGTTTGAAACTCCGCATAAAGTCGCGACGCTTCGAATCATGAAGAAATGGAGATGAAAAAGTAATAAAAAATATACATTCATAAGTACATGAATGCCTATTAAGATGTATTAAAAAAAAAGGCTGGTTGCAATTTGCAACCGGTCCCAACCGGTTTTTGTGCGGTTGCAATATATGACATGGGAACTAAGGACCGCAACTGGGACCAGAAAAAAACAGATGCAACCGGGACCGGTGGTCCGGTCCTAGTCCGGTCCAGTCCAGTTGGGTCCCGGTCTTTTTTCAGTCCATAGGACTGGACCTTAAAACACTATGAATATAGTATATGCAAAAAGGAAGGAACATCGGAGCTTTCTGGGGTCTACTTAGCTCACCCACTACACGGCCGATTGTCCCTCATCATGCGCTTGTGTCCCTCATTAGCTACAGTACACGGCTGGTTGTCCCTCATCACGCACCTACACAGCCGATTGTCCCTCATCATGCACTACACAGCCGATTGTCCCTCATCATGCACTACACGGCCGATTGTCCTTCATCACGCACTACACGGTTGATTCCTCATCACGCACTACACGGCCGATTGTCCCTCATCACAGACTACATGGTACAGTTGACTATCTCATAACGCATGGCCTCATAGTGCATAAATGTCACGTGTATAGCCTTTTATGGAACGAGCGTCAGTTGGTACGCAGAGAAAATTCTTGTACTACATAATTTTCACTTATGCGGTATGAGATAGTCAACTGTATTAAAACTTTAATGTGGAACCTCAGCTATGGTATACGAAGCTGAGGGACTACACTAGAATCGGGCATCGATCATTTGATCTCATTCCAATACATGGCTGCTTCCTCATCCTCGCTACACGGCCAGAACATGTCGATGAAGGTTGAAGAACAAGTCATGGAACAGAAGGAGGCCTCGGACTGATGTCACGGGCGCTCTGAAGCATCTTATTCCCAGTGTACGCACGGTGGGACGCGTGAGTGAGTTCGGAGGGAGAAAGAGGGCGAAGAGGGAGGAGCAATGGCAAAGGCAAAGGTGGGATGCGTAGGGCATGACACGGGTTTTGGCTTAAATTTTTTCCCACGGTCCCTGGAAGGTCAAGTTTTGGACGAAATTCTTAGTTGAGGAGTTGTTAAGGCTCGAGGGGCCTTCTGGCACGACTTGTGCGACTAAGCCTAAGGGAGACTTCTAGAGTGATCATGTGCGAGGGTTAAGAGCACGGGGTCCTGAGCAAGGCGCTATGGCGGCCTTGACGACACGATAAGATAAGCTGAGATCTTCGGAGTATTGCGGAGTCACGGCACGTGGCGGACAGCAATCTGAGCTAAGTTGTTACAGCCGACTTAGAAGGGCGTGGGAGTGAAGCTAGAAGCCCGAGTGACGACAAGGGCAGTGACGAGGACAAGGGCACTTGAGATAGCAGAGCTCAAGCGTAAGACAAGGGACTGGAGGGCAGAGAACAACTCTCGATTGTAAAGAGAAGTCAAGCTTAGGGCTTGACTGTCCGTAAAGTGAGCTCCTTATATAGGAGCTCTACAGGGAATCACATGTCACCTACTACCGAGTCATAATGAAGGTAGTAGAATGTCCAAGAACATTCTGTGCTAAGTATAGTACCGAGACGAGTCAGAGCGAGTCAGGTTCTAAGTATAGTAACGGCCAGATCCGCAGATCTGGCAGTGTGAGTCACTAGCCAAGCTGATCAGTCATGGTCGTATAGTAAGCAGTCTGGGGGGACACGGAGACAAAGTAAGCATGGTATTGTAAGTGATAAGAAGCGGACCAGCAGTCCGAGCAGGAGATCGTAACAGTACGCCCTCCCCTAAGGGAACAGCTGCCACGCTGTTCAGTCGGAAGTGGCGGGCTCTCCGGTCAGGGTGCGACCAGCATCACAGGCATCGGGGGAGGACTCGGGTTCGCAGGGGGTTTTGCATTGCAGGAGGCGCACCACACGTTGGCGGACTGGGACCGGAGTGGGGATTACTGGGGGCGCGCGGGGGCGCGGAGGAGTGACTGGAAGGGTTAGGGCGTGAGGTCGGACCGGCACGCGCACGGGGAGGGTCGCGACGATGTCGGTTTCGTGGGTGGCTGGACGACCGCGGAGCCAGTAGGACATGGAGGGGAGGATGGGTCGCTCGAGGATCTGATTGAGCTTCGGGCCGATGCGCGACATGACCGCGGCATCGTAAAGGCGCATCTCGATAACGTGCAGTTGATCTCTGAGCGCGAAGCGGCGGCGGACTAAGTCAGCGTCCGTGGCTAACTGGGAGGCGGAGTACTCGGCACGACGTGCCGGGGTGGCGAGAAGGTGGTTGTACTCCTGTTCGACCTGGAACTGGAGTCGGCGGATGGTGATGCGGTAACGGTGGACCTCTGCGGTGACGCTGGCGTCGCAGAGGCCGTTGAGCAGGTGGTCTACATGGTGACGATACTGGTGGCTCCCTTCCAGGGCCATGAGGTCCCAATCGTCTACTTCTGGAAGGTGAGCATCGGGGCGGGGCTTAGCGAAGAGGGGCTCAGCGTAGATGGGCGACGTTGTGGTCAGACGTCCTAGGATAAGGGGCTCGTCAATGCGGGTGAAATGGGCGTAGAAGGTGGCTGGGACTAGTCGATTGTTGTGATCAGGGACAAGGATAACGTCGCGTTCACCTGGATTGTCGACAAGTCGATCCCATCGCAGGAGATAACCAGAGTGGCTGAGCGCGCTGTCCTGCTGACTGTGGCTTGTATCTCTGGGGCTACTGTCGGAGCGTAGAGCTGCTCCGGTACTTCTTCCTTGACTGAAGGGGGTGGCGGCGATATCGGCGTAGCTGCGTGTGAGGCCGAAGCGAGGGGTAGGGAGTGATCCTGGCGGCAGAAACTGGATGGCGCAGGCAAGGTTACTGTTGGCAGTTGGTAGTACGGTTGCGACGGTGGCTCCAACGGGCGGTGCTGCACGAAGGCTGGAGTTGGCTGGTTGAGGCGGCTGAGGGCGCGGGATGGGGGCGGTATCTGTAAGGCTGGAGTGGACGCTAGAGACGGGTGAGGGGCTCCAGGTGGCGTGGCCATCGCCAATCTGGACGGGGGCGTTACAAGTTCCGCAGAAGTTGTCTGAGCTGAGTGGGTGGTCTGAGAGGTCGGGAGCGGAGTGGAGGCTAGGGACACGAGAACCTCGTCGAGAATGTGGTCTACTTCCTCCATGAGCTCCGGTGCTGTCGTCGTTGCTGCTGCTGTCAGTGTTGCGGACGGTGAATACTCTGGCGGCAAAGGGGACATCCTCGGAGCTCGACTGGCTGTCATTCTTGGTGGTGGTCGGTGACGACGGGGATGAGTCCCGGGCATGGGGACCTTCTTGGACGTCGAGCTGTTGGTTTTTCTGCGCGCCATGTAGAGTTTCCAGGTCCGGTCGGGTCCGGTTTTTGGCCCATTTTGGCCACAACCGCAACCGCGACCGGTTGCTGGATTCACAAAAAGTGACCAACCGCGACTGCAACTGCAGCCGACCAGTTGGTCACGGTTGTTCATCAGTTCTGACAGGTCGAAACCGGTCGAAACCGCATGAACATAGCATAACAAATATTTTATTAACTTACACTAATTTACTAGATACAAAGACCCCTCCGTTGGAGCGGAGGGGTGTGTATATACAGTATTTACTATCTATTAAATAAAAAGACCCCTCCGTCTCGCGTTTGGAGCGAGGGAGGGGTTGCCGTCGCCTTCGCCGTCGCTGTCGCTGTCGCCTTCGCCGTCGCTGTCGCCGTCGCTGTCGCCATCGCTGTCGCCGTCGCTGTCGCCTTCGCCGTAGAAAGTAGAAACCCCCCTCCGTCTCGCGTTTGGAACGAGGGAGGGGGTCGCCGTCGCCGTGGAAAGTAGAATCCCCTCCGTCTCGCGTTTGGAGCGAGGGAGGGGGGTGCCGGCGTCGCTGTAGAAAACAGAAGGGAATCCCCTCCGTCTCGCGTTTGGAGCGAGGGAGGGGGTCGCCGTCACTGTGCAAAGTAGAATCCCCTCCGTCTCGCGTTTGGGACGAGGGAGGGGAGTGCTGCCAGAGAGAAAGATGGAAACCCCCTCCGTCTCGCATTTGGAGCGAGGGAGGGGGTATCGGCCTAGAACTTGAACAGACTGTCAGTCGAGAATTGGAAGATAAAGAAACATACCAGGGCACAAGGGGCTAGGAAAGCCCCTTGTGCCCGTCCCGCTGCCGGCACATGTGGCCGATTGTCGCCTCTGACTCGCGATTGGAGCGAGCGAGATGGCGGTGTCATGGTTTGTGGCATCGTAGTCGTAGCGTCGTAGTCGTAAGTTGTAAGAGCAGAGAAGAAAACGCACGCGCGTCGTCGTTGACCTGCACAAACACGTGCAAACATTGGCCGTCCGCCCCGTTTCCTTAGATTCAGTACTATTAATCAAATTATATATAAGTAAACACTATATTAAATAAAGATTATTACATGCTATTGGCAAGGTTATGTAAGCCGGTTGCGACCGGTTGCGACCGGTTGCAACTGGTTGGAGTGGTGAGGCTGAACTCACCAACCGCAACCAGTTGGTTTATGTAAGATGCCCAACCGGAACCGGAAGTCCAGTTGCTTGCAGTTGAAGTCCAGTTGAGTTCCGGTCTTTTTCCAGTTCCAGCAACTGGACCTGGAAACTCCAGCGCCATGGCTGGACATGGAGAGAGGAATAAGCTGGGGGTGGTGTTTGAGGTGGGCTAGGAGTGGGGAGCGGACTGGGAGGTGAGGACTTCAAGGCGGTCAAGGCGTGCCTTATATAGGCTTTTCTTATCGCTGCGGGGTTATCTCAGTGGAATTGTCGGAGTAAGTTCATGGAATTTTTCAGGTTCTTCCGAGGTTCCCACGTATCTTCTGCTGCAGAGTACCCTTTCCATCTGACTCGGTACTGCGCTTCTTTCTTTCTTCCGTATCGGCGGTATTCTAGGATGGCCTCGACTTCGTACTCTGCTTCTCCGTTGATGACATCTGGAGGCGGTTCTGTGAAGTTGGGGCCATGCTCTTTAGTTTCTATGTAGGGGGTGAGGAGGCTGGCGTGGAATATGTCGTGAACTCGCCGGAGCCTCCATTGTGGGGGAATTGCAACTTGGTATACTACTGGGGAGATGACTCTGGTGATGGCGAAGGGGCCGTAGCGTCTTTGAGCGAGTTTTGTGCTTGGTTGGGTGATGTGGATGTGCTTCCCTTCGAGCCAGATCTTCTGTCCTTGGACGAACGGCTTAAATCGCGCACCTTTCCTTGTGCTGATAAGGGACTGCGCGTTCGTCATCGCAGTCTGGGCGGCCTTCCGACTTTGATCGATGCGGTCTAGGCGTTCCTGGAGTGATGGCATTTTCTCGGATCTTTGCGGTTGATGGGCACGTGGGACGTGGCCCATCAGAAGTTGGAAAGGGGGTTGCTTCGTGGTGCTGCTGGGCCATGCATTGTGGACGTACTGTGCGGTGGGCAGGAGAGCGGCCCAGTTGTTCTGCTGGTGGTTTACATAGATGCGCAGGTACTGTTCCAACCACTGGTTGGTGCGCTCGGATTGGCCATCCGTCTGGGGGTGGTAAGCGGTGCTGATGTTCTGTTCTATGCCTAGAGATTTGCATAGTTCGCGTGGGAAGTGAGAGGCGAAGTGTGTGCCTCTATCGCTGATAATTTTGCGGGGGACGCCGTAGTGGGGGAAGACATTTTGGGCGTAAAGCGCAGCGATCTCTGGTGCGGTCATGGATTCTTTGCACGGGATAAAGATGGTGGCCTTTGAGCAGTCATGGTCTGTGACTGTCAGGATGGAATCGAAACCGTTGGACTGGGGTAACTTGACGATGAGGTCTAGGGCCACCGTCTCGAAGGGCAGGGCTGTCGGGTTAGCTGTGATGGGGGCGAGGGGAGGTTGAGGTTTCGTTGTGTTGGCCTTCGTGGCTTGACATGTGGCACAACCTTTGACGTAGGCGAGGACAGTTTCTTTCAGGTTTGGCCACCAATAGTCTTTGGCGATGAGTAAGCAGGTTTTCAAAATTCTGGGGTGGCCTGCTGTTGCCGAGTTGTGATAGAGGGAGATCACCCCCCTCCTAAGCGCGTTGTCTGCCACGACAACCAGGCGGTCTTTGTGCCACCATCCTCCTCCTGGGCGGCGTTCGAGGGGGAAGGTCTTGGCCCAGGTGGCTAGTGTGGTCTGGTGGTCACGTTGAGCGGCCAGGGTGCGTTCCTCCAAGTCGACGATGGAGGCTGCGTTAGTGAACAATTGGTCAGGGAGTGCGACGATGTCTTCGTTGTTGCTACTGGCGGCGTCGAAATCTGGGCGGCGGGACAAGGCATCCGCCCTATTGGACGCTCCGGGCTTGTGGACGAGGGTGACATCGTAGTCCCCAAGGGTGAGGATGTACCGTGCGATCCTTCTATTGATCTTTTGAGGTGCGCGGTAGTACTGGAGGTTCTTGTGGTCCGTGATGACCATGACTTGGTGCTGGGCGCCCATGAGTAGGTGGCGCCAGTGTTCTAGGCTGCGCACAATGGCGAGGAATTCCCTGTCCCAGATGGGATAGTTGCGTTCCGTGGCGGTGAAGGTCTTCGAGTCGTAGCCCACTGGTCGGCGGCGCCCTTGGGGGTCGTGCTGGTACAGGATGGCGCCGGTGGTGTTCTGGGAGGCGTCAACTTCGAGCTCATAGGGTCGCGCTGGGCTGGGTTGCCACAGGATCGGGTCGCTAGTGACGATGTCAATCAGCTGATCCACTGCGGCAGTACACTCGTCGGTCCAGACGAAGGGTACTCCCTTTTTGAGGAGTGCGGTGAGGGGTCGCGCGATTTCCGCGAATCCGGGGATGAAGGGTCGCTGGTAGCCTAGGACTCCCAGCGTCGACCTGAGTTGTTTGACGTTGGTGAGTTTGCGGGGCCACTCCTTGATTCCTCGCAGCTTGCTGGATTCGATGCGCAGGGATTCGCCATTGATGATCAGGCCGAGGTATTCCACTCTTCGCTGCTCGAAGAGGCATTTCTGGGGCTTGAGGAAGAAGGAGTGCTCCTCCATGAGGTCAAGGAGCTCGTGCACAATCTGCCTGTGCAGGATGTGGTCTAGTGGGGTGGCGATCAGGATGTCGTCCATGTACACGAAGATCATCCTGGGGTACTTGAGCTTTAATGGGCGCAGTAGCCTATCCATGACGCGCTGAAAAGTGCTGGGGGCGTTGCATTGACCGAAGAGCATCACACGAGGCTCGAACAGTCCTTGAGGCATTTTGAAAGCGGCTTTCCACTGGTCGCCGTCTTTGATGCGTACGTTGTGATATCCCCATCGGATATCGAACTTCGTGAACAGGGCGCGTCCTTCCAGGTCTCTTGTAAGGACGTTGATGTCCGGCAGGGGGTATACGTCCCGCACGGTCCAGCTATTGAGCGTGCGGTAGTCCTGGACGGGGCGGAGGGATCCATCCTTCTTTTTGATGAAAAAGAAGGGGGCGGCGTAGGGTGACTTGGAGAGGCGGATGTAGTCCTTTTCGAGGTGTTCCTTGATCCATGCATCCGCCGCGATCATTTCCTTGGGGTTGAGAGGGTAGACCTTGCAATCCAGGGTTGCTGGGGCGTCTGGTTTCAGTTTGATGGCATGGTCGTCCTCTCGGCTAGGTGGGAAGCGCTGTGCTTCCTTTTCTGAGAAGACACGCCAGTGTCGCGCATATTCTCGCGGTACATCGGCGGCTGTTGGCGGGGTTTGCTCCTTATGAGCACGAATCGCCCATTCTTGCACTATGTTAGTGCGGTTGATCTGGAGGACGAGGCTGTCTCCTTCCTCCCACTTCGTGGCGTGCAGCGCGTGTCCGAGGAGCTGGGCGTAGCGGAGGACCGTCCTTGGTTGGTCCAGCGCCTTCCTGCTTGTCGCGCTCATCGTGATAGGTCCTCCTGCTATTATCTTCTTGGCCCAATCGATGGTGGGGTTGAAGGCGTGGAGCCAAGGGAAGCCTAGGATGGTCCGGTCTCGTCCCAGATTGGCAAGGTAGAAGCGTTGGACCTGCTGCCTTTTTCCTTGGGTGATGAGGAGGTCGCAGTACATGGTGATTCGTCCACTGCGGTTTTCGGTTCCATTGACGTTGTACAAGAGGCGGGGCTGGGGTAGCAGGCGAGGTGTTAACTTCATTCTTCTAGCAGCTTTTCGATCGATAAAGTTGTCGGTCGCGCCGCTGTCTACTAGCGCAATTTCTTCAGCCTTCCCATGTATGTTCGAAAGTGTAAATCTGGCATTAATACTATTCCAATTCGAGACATACATGGTACAGATACACGAGGCTTGATCCCAGGCTGACGGGTCAAGCCGCTTTAAAAATCCAGATCTTCTTCTATGATCTGATCAAACATATGGGTGCGATCATCGGCATTCATGGAACGTAGCTGGGACATGATATCAGAGGGCGCGGTTTGGCTAACGCTGTCTTCTGGGGCGATGGACGGCGCGACTTCGTTTTCGGCTTTGGCTACCCTGGTTCGGGGTGCGGGGCGCTTCTGCGGTTTCCTGGGACACTTGAAGGCACGGTGTCCGACTTCCTTGCAGTAGTAGCATTTGTTTTCTGCGAAGAGCTTTTTCTTTTCTGCCTCGGTGAGCCGCCTGTGGGTCTTGGCGGCGTCGACGTCCATCGGAACTGGAACGTTGTTTCTATTTTGTCTGGGGGCTACTGTGGGCGTTGCTCTAGGGATGGGACGTGACTGAGAGAAGGCCTGCATCACAGGGGAAGGGCCTAGTTCCGCATCGATCTGGGCTTGTTGGAGGACTTCTTTGCACGCAGCTGCCTTCCAGTCGTCTAGGGTTGCGGGGATGGTATCCCTGCTGAGCACTTTCAAGGCGATGCCTCGTCTAAGGCCTTTCTTGAATAAATCTAGGGTTCCTCTGTCAGCTGGGGACCATCCCGTGCCAAGGACGTAGTGGTCGAAGGATGCAATGAAGCCGTCGACATCGTTTCCTTGCATTTTGAGGTCCAGGAGTTTCTTATACGTGTCCTGGGCTTTCGCCGTATCCGTGAACGCATTGGTAAAGGCGGTCTCGAACTCCGTCCATAGGGCCTCGTCATTGCGGGCTAGAGGATTGACGTTTCTGGTAGTCTTTTCTGTGAGCGTGCGCTCCTGAGCATCGTTCCAATCGTCGACACGGGGCCCCTTGATGAATGAGAGAGCAAGGGCGACCCTATTGAACGGGATGGTGACGTTCTCGGATTGGCTATTGAGAATTTTGTAGAGTCGGAACTCTCTGAGGAATCTGTCGCTTTTGTTACGATCACCTTCGAAGATCGTGGGCTTATTTCCTCCTTTGAGTTCCAGGTTGGCTTGGGGTGCTGGGGCTGGTGCTGCCATAACTGGGGCGGGTACGGGTGGTAGCTGGGGTTGTTGAAGTATTGGCGGCGGCGCGGTAGGCTGTGCGGCTGCGTGGGCTATCTGGAGGAGCTGTGGCGTCTCCTGTGTTTCTGGGCTTAGGGGATGCGTTCCCTGAAGGGTTGCGACGTTCTGGAGCCCCTGGGCTATGAACTCTTCTAGTGGGGAGGTAATGTGGGGGCCTGGGGTCGGCTCGTCGCCTTCATCCGCGCTATGAAAAGACGATGCGGTAGTGCTTGTGCTGGGTTGATCGACTTCGATCGGTTCGGGTGACTCTGGTCTGAAGGAGCTGTGGCCGAGTCCTGTTTCGTCGGCGTATTCTTTCTCTACTATGGTGTTACGATGCATATAGTAAGTGTTTCCCTCGTAGGCAATGAAATACCAATCGTCGTTGATATATTCGATCGGCCTGTCCTGGATTCCTGTTGCTGTGGGTACTCTGATGTGATAGCACCACCTGGTATTTTCTCGGTTTCTGCGCCAATGGGCGTCTCTGGTAATATAGTCTGGTAGGTCGGCGATTTCTCTGGTGGTGACCTGGACTTGGGTTTCTCAGCTAAGGTCTAGTCTGATTTCTTCCAGGGTGGCTGCGGCGTTCTAGGGGAAATCCTGCGGTCTCGAAGAAGGCGATGAGGATGAGATCGAGTTCGGCGGCGATCTCCTGGATCTGGTTCAGCAGGGCGGTGATGACTCTGTGAGTATGATTGGGTTCCTCGCAACAGGTTGTGGGGCAATCGAGGGCGTGTAGTCTGGCGTCCTCCTTGGCTTGGATGTACTGCTGGGTTACGAGCCAGATGGCTGCGTCTAAGTTCTCGGTGTTTATTTCTCTGGTGGTGGGGAACCGAGGTCGCTCCAGGGTGGGAACTTGAGTTCTAAAAGCTGGTAAGCTGCTTCGAGCTGGTCTGAGCGCTCACGCCACTCGACGTAGAGGTAGTTGTATACGGTTTGCTCAATCTCGAGTCCTAGGTGACTCGTGTTTCTGACTGCTTGGCAGGTAACTTGACACACCCAGTTGTGTGCAGCGATGGCGGCATCTAAGGATTGTGCCCAATGGTCTAGGTTTGCCTTTTGCTGATAAAGGGCTTCTCGGCGTTGGAGATACTCGGTGTATAAGCGAAGATGATCGTCTTCCAGGTTTACTCGGAGTTGTGGTACGGGCAGTACTGGCTGGCACAGAAGTATGAGTGAAGGCCTGCGTGGCGTTCCTGACGAGTTTTGTGCTTCTGGGCTCCTGGGACAAAGGTAGTGGCATCTGGTGAGGCTAGTACCTTGAAGGTGTTTCGGTTTGGTGGTCTAGGGTATTCTTCCTTTAGGCTAGAGCGTTTGTTACGTTCTGCGGACTTGTACGCTTTCATTTTTACTTTCTATCATGCCTATCACTCCACGCTTCGGTTACTTGACTCTATGGACTGCTGGGCCCCCCTACGGCCCGTGACTCCGTTCCCGCGTCTCACCACTGTACCACTTACTTACCACCCGGTCTGACGGACCGCCTGGACCGACGCGCAGCCACTAGTGCTACATTTGCACGCCTCTGCGCATGCGCTGCCTCGGCCTCTTACTGACTCACGCTTTTATGACTCACCTACTGTACTATGACTCCTGATGACTCGGGCTGCTTACTAGTGTCCTCGGGACACTGTGACTCGTACTAACTCGCTCTGACTCATGAATACTTGTACTTATATCGCGTACTTCGCTTAGAGCAGACCTTAAGTCTGTTCTCTTGTAAATCTCAGACTTGTGAACCGTCACTTGTGCTCCTCTCTTGTGAACCCTCGCTCCTCAGGCTCATTGCCTGACTTCGCTCAGATTCCCCTCGTCTATGATCAAGGGGAAGGGACTTAAGTTCAAATGCACTCGCAGTACTCCAGCCAGGGAGAGGTACTCAGAACTCTTGCCCCTATCGCGCCCTCAGTCCCCAAGCTCAGCAGCTTCGCCGACGCCCCCTCCATCGCCGTTGGAGGCACGCCCAGATAGTGGGCGTGACATTAGAACAGACTTTACGGTCCACGTTGGACCATCGGAGCTACCGAGTCTAGCCAGTACAGCAGAATTCCCCAGCCTCCCCAGTGCATCGACCACCATGGAGCCCTCCACATCCTCACAGTTCAAGTCATTCTTTGTCGAGAAGTGTGAAACCAACGACAAAGCCAGTGACACTAAGGTCTACTGGTGCAAGAAAG
>QLOZ01002929.1:0-14478 GCA_003314065.1 Lactarius sp. MG50 | reverse complement strand
CCTCTTCCGTGGGCACAGGCGCCGGGGCCGGTCCGAGCAGTTCACGAAGCGCCGCCTCGCGCGCCGTAGATGCAGCGAGCTCAGCTCGCAACCTACGACAAGCACAAAGGTGTTCCTTTCGTCAGTCGGGAGCGCCAGATGGAGGAGGCGATAGAAGCCGCACCGGATGCATTCCTCCTCGATAAGCAATACGCGTTGAAACGCGCTCTTGGAAGATGCGGCAGCAACGTCCGATGAAGCATCCTACTCCACGGAATGGACAACCAAACTTAGTGTATCCGCAGCATAGCCACAATCGTGGTGCGACGTACCCGTTGGTGCAGTGGCACAGTGCGCGACTGCATTTGTACCTGCGTGAGGCGCTGCTCTTCTGTACGCAGGCCTGCGAGGTACTGCGTCACCGCCGCTATCTGGCGAGCGAGGTCGTCCGGGGGCGATGCCACTCGCGCCGGCAACGGGGGTGGGGTTGGAGATCTTGGAGAACCGCGTGTTCTGGAAGTTGAATGTGAGTTTCTTGGGGAATGTAATAGTAGTGGTGAAGGACGACGCTGCGGTGTCGGGGACTCCGGAGACGATGCACGACGAAGGAGCGGCGGTGGCGACGGTGTCATTGCCGGAATTGGACTCGGTTCTAGCGCCGCATGTGCATCTTCGAGCTGCAGACGAGCCGAGAGGGAGTCAGTTTCAACGTGTGCAAATTTAGGGCTGAGTTCAGCACTACCTTTAGTACGAGGCCAGCTATTTCATGTGTCAGCGCCTCGTTTCGCGCCGCGGATTGTTGTAACACGCGAATAGCGCCATCGCGCGAGAGTCCCGGTAAGGGGGAGTCTATACGGGGCGTGGGCGCCTTGTTGTAGCGTTCCTCGAGCTCGGCTTCGCGGCGGGCGAGTTGCGCCTCGAGTTCTGTGACCCGCCGCAGGGATTCTGCGTGGCCTGTACGCTCGCGCTCACATTCCTCGCGCAAGGCAGTGATTAGCGCAGCTGAATACGCGCGGGTGGACGCGGTCCACGTTGACTGCGTTAGCTCATGCGGATGACGTGGCTTTGGTGGAGCTGGTCAAATGAAGCGAGACTGAGGGGAAGATGAACTGCACACCAAGGGATATCACGCACCCGCTAGGCTAGTCGACGCGAGACCGCTGTGCGGCCAAAGGCTATAATCGTTACAGACCTCGACTGTAAACTTGCATTAGGCCGAAGTGACTTGCTGTTACGCGTGAGACGTGCCTTTCTCGATGAGATGCAGCACACCCTCGCGAAGGCTGTCTCGTTCCGCCTCCATCGCGGCTCGCTCGGCCCTTGCGGCACGCAGCTGTGCCTGAAGCGCGACGCGCTGGCGGCGCTCACAAGAAATCTCCTCGCTGTACGCATGACGTTCCGAATCGAGGGTGTCAAGCGTCGCCATGAGACGTGCATGTAACTTGGCAGCGCGGGCAGCATGTGCGGCAAGTTGGAGGTCGGCGATCTAGGTGGACTGCCATACTGAGACATGTCGAGGGATATCGGAATAAAATGTGGAGGAGCGCACCTGATCCGAGTCGTCTCTATGATTGGAGTATTGAGCGGGTCCCATAAATTAGCCACGCCGGGCACCGAGGTAGTGCTGCACCATCGTTGGCGCAGGCACAGAATAGCCTATAAAAACTTCTTCTATAGCACCATATTGTTGCAATTCGCCGTACATCTCACGGCTCAATGGTCTAGTAGTATGATTCCTTCTTCGGGTCTTCCGGAATTGGAGGAGGTCCCGGGTTCAATTCCCGGTTGAGCCCTTTTTTCTGTTTTTTTTTTTACATAGCACCAATAGAGTGGTTAAGAAGAGAAAAACAGTGTCTGTCGATACTACAGACAGATGCATACGAAATGTACATCACTCGGGTTTCACGATCTGATCAGTCTCCAGACCATGGGGTAATCACATGTCAACGACATGACCCACCGGCTAAGTTAATCCGTAGAAGTACACTCATAAAAAAACGACTACCCCGCTTAATTTCCCTATCCTCACTCTACCTCAATCCCTACAGTAATGGCACCCACCACCCAGAGAACTTCATCTTCTGCATCTGGCAAGGCAGCGGTTCTTGCAAAGAACGATAATGACGTAGTCATCGTCGCAGCAGTGCGCTCTGCCATGACTAAGGTACATTCATTCCGACACTTCTTCCTGGCTCCTCTTGTTAATATTTGATAGGGAAATCGTGGTGGCTTTAAAGACACCCGTCCGGAAGAGATTCTTACAGGCGTCCTTCGTGCAGTCTACACAAAGGTCAACCTTGACCCCACACTTATTGAGGATATCAGTGTTGGGAACGTTCTCCCTCCTGGCGGTGGTGCTAGCGCAGCTCGCATGGCTGCTCTTCATGCTGGCATCCCGGTTTCTACTTCCATCGCGACTGTCAATCGCCAATGCTCGTCCGGCCTGACAGCCGTCAACCTGATTGCAGCCCAGATTTTAGCTGGACAGATCGACATTGGTATTGGTACGTATTGGCGTGTATTCTTCGGTCGGTTCCTAATGTATCTGGCACAGGTGCTGGTGTCGAGTCTATGACCTTTGGTTTCGGCCCAGCGGCACAACCCGATGGCTGGTCTGAGGTTGTTCTTTCCCATCAAGATGCGGAGGACTGCCTCCTTCCCATGGGCATAACCTCCGAGAATGTGGCAACAGACTATGGCATCACCCGTGCACAACAAGACGCCTTTGCGGCAAACTCATTCCAAAAGGCTGCGGCTGCCGCCAAAGCTGGCCGTTTCCGTGATGAGATCGTACCGCTCAAGGTGCGCTGGGTGGATCCTAAGACGGACCAGGTCAAAGAGGTTACAGTCGCGGCCGACGATGGGATACGCGACGGTGTCACCGCTGAGAGCCTCTCAAAACTCAAGCCGTCGTTCAAAAAAGACGGGACGACTCACGCTGGGAATGCATCGCAAATTTCTGACGGCGCTGCTGCCGTCCTCCTCGCGCGGCGCTCGGTTGCGAATCGTCTTGGCCTTCCTATCGTCGGCAAGTTCGTCGCTGCCGCTACCGTCGGCGTTCCCCCGCGCGTAATGGGCATTGGCCCCGCGTTTGCCATTCCCAAGGTGCTCAACCAGACAGGCCTCGCAGCGGATGACATCGACTTTTTCGAGATCAACGAGGCGTTCGCATCCCAAGTTGTATACTGTCTCCAAAAGCTTGGCTTACCGCACGAGAAAGTCAATCTTAACGGTGGTGCGATCGCCATCGGTCATCCCCTTGGCATGAGTGAGCTTTTTCTGTGTTTGATACGGTATATAGTGTTGATTGTCCCTTTCTCCCTCTACAGCCGGCGCGCGCCAGATCGCTACGGGCCTAAACATCGCGAAGCAGACAAATAAGCGAATTTTTGTGACTAGCATGTGCATCGGTTCGGGGATGGGCATGGCTGCCGTGTTCGTGAGCGAGCATTGAGCTTGAAAATGGTCCTTTTTTGGTTCTCATATTCTCAAACATCCACTATCTCACATCCCTGTACTGTACTGTACATTGGAATCGAACAATTTTATATTCCCAACATGACAGGCACAATCCTGGAGTATCTCCGGGACTCCAGCCCACAAATCATCGAAGCCGAACCTCTCCCCCCTTGCGTCCGCATCCGAGCGTTTGTTCAGGGTTCAATTTACAACGTCGACGTTGAACCCTAGCATGTGATAACTGCGGGACACCGAGATAACTGTCATCATACGCTCCATGTCGATGTCCTCGCGTTTCGCGTATTGAAGCTCGCTTGCGCAACCGAGTACGCAGAACAGCGAGGAATCGCCAAGAGTTCAAAACGATAAGAAGCATGTTTGAAATTACAGAACAGTCGGAAGGATGTAGAACATGTGCAACTACATGGATCCCGTATCCAAGTTATGTCCCTCCTTGACGGGCCGCACCCGACATATTCCACGGGGCGGTCTTGGTAAGAAGGTCGGTTCATACTCTCCCTGAAAAAAGTGGCATCAAGGCTGGGCAGGTTAGATTGGACTGCGCAGCCCCAAAACACAGGTTGCAATTTTCGATTGAAGAAAGTAAGTCTAGTTCGGTTTATCGAAATCGAAACGCCGCAGCGACTTTCCCACGCACTGGCCCACAAATAGGAAACAGTCACGTGAACTCTCAATATGTATAAAATAAATGCATGCCCGACACGGCCCGCAGTCAGTCAACGCAGGTATGTCCCCCGGGTGTGCACTGTATGCACGCCGGGTGTTGTGCATACGTACCCTTGGGTATGTGCAAACGCTGGGATTGAGGCTGCGGAGAGTGTGTCGTCGGGACCTGGGCATGCCGTGCGCCTAATAGTTTGATCCACCGGCGATGTGGCTAATCAGTTCTCGATACATGCATGACTTCTTTTTGGTCGCATACATACGTTTTTATATTGGTGTGTGGTACGCCCAGTAAGGTGCAGCTGTTGGCTATTGCTCTTAGTTGCCACCCAGTACGGTTTCAAAGGCAATTTGCGAGAGGCACGATGTATTTTGATTTATACAGTACCCTTGCTTCCAGCTGACAATTTTAAAGAACTATACCTACAGGCTAAGGCCATGTACACGGGTCCCTGTCCTGCAGACTCGATAAAAAATGACCAGTTTCAAGTTCACACTACACGTGTAACGTATGTGGCAGTCGAAATTTATTTTCGCTTCGCTAACGCCCGAACGTCTCCACTTTCCTCTTCGCACCACGACTCGTCCTGCACTAAACAAATAGTTGCGCAGCTGTTCTCCAAACACACCAATCGCCGCTATCTGTAAATCATCGTGCCAATAGTCATAATGACTGCCTACACCCAGATGGGCGGCGCACTGCGATCACCTCGCAGATCTTCCCTGAGGGTGTCGACCACCGTCACTGGGCTGGTTGCGTGTGATCTCGCCTACTCATCCACCTTACCCACAAACTGCACGACTTTTAACTGTGCAGTTGAAAGTCCTTGTGTGGGTGACCTAAAAACACGTGGCCCCGGAGTTCATTCCATTCAAATAGGGATACTTCTTTCTCCATCAACGGCTTGTGGAATTCAATAACTCCATGATTTGCCCGTTGTGCTTGATGCCAAAAGCCGTTAACCCCGTCTCGTGGCTCAGCAGAGGTCCATTTCAAAATGGCATTTGTTGTTGTGGCCCATACGTTTCAAACAAAACCCATTAGTGCGACTCATTATCGATCGGGGACCACATCCGGAGCTTATCTGGGGCGTGCAGTTCCCATATGCGTGGTGACTAGCTGATCAAATCAGCCTCAACATCTGGTAAACGCATTGCCATCAATACATGTACGCGTGCTACCATGGGATGTGACTAAGCTCCACTGACCTGTTTCGTTCTAGTACGCCCACCAGAGCGATGATTCTCCCCCCACCGGTGGACATAACCCATTCAAGTCGTGAGCAACTAACGAGGCACGCTGGGGAAAGCATTCGCAAAAGAGCTCCGAGTATCACATTGCGGCATTTGTGGACTGCTGCGGGTGGCCCCGTGTTTCCATGGCGAGTTGGTTGAAACGACTCTCGGCGATCGCGCAGTAAACGCGACAACGGCGCAGTGCCGAAGATCGCACGCTGATCTTTGATATGGCTCTCATGCGTCCGATACGAGTGAGCACCGCGGTCTCACCGAAAATAGTCCAACTACACATGGGGACAACCACAAAGCCAAAATGAGGAGACAAAAGGTCTCGGTATGCCCCTGCGAGCTCGGGCACGATGGGGATGTTCAAAAACTCAGGTGTCCTGAGACTTGAGCAGGGTGTGTTGTAGGGTTCAGGAACATGGTGCCGTAACCGAAGCGACGGTGCCGCACGCCATCGAGCGCGCGACGGATGATGCGGGACTAAGTGGCACCGAATAAGCCCACGCAGATAGCGCCGCAGAAAGCGCGCCCGCCCGGGAATTATGTATCTATGAGCCCCGAGAATGGGGCGGCGGTCAGGTGTGCGATGCGGAGATATGCCACCTTGTCAGTTCCGGCCGCGTGCAGGAGCTGTGGCAAAAGTATCCTGAGAGCACCGCTTGTCTCGCAGCAATACGACAATTAGCGACTCTCCATCTGATAATCGATGTGTCCCGTGGTCCCGATCACTTGCTCGGCGGAGGCGGATTTAGCATAGAACGTGTTCCCCGCGCTGCAACAGCCGTCCGCTCTGTAGCCTCAATGACTATGAATGAGTGCCTGCAGGTCCGCAAGAGGCCGTGGTCATGTAGTAAGTGCGTTTACACGGGTGTACGGAATGCATTCAGCTGATACATGTATGATAGAGATGCGGTCCCGTAGGCCCTGTTTTGGGCAATGAATGAAACTGTTTGCGAATGTCCGTGCTGGCCCTGTGGGAGCCTGCTCCAAACACTCTCGTAATCCCTTCAAATAGGCCGGGAGCAGAAATGTGGCTAATCTGATCCCTTACAATGTGATCGCTGTCATACTGTTGGTTACGATGCGGTCCGAAAGACGAAACACGCAGCGCCCGAAAAAGGAACTGGCGTATTTGGGGAAGGGATATAAGAGTGGGAGGTAACAGGGTGCGAGATGAATGAAGAACTCGAGGTACGTGAATCGAGCCTAAGTTATGTCATAGATTGGATGAATGACTCGACGCGGAAAGCGGGGGATAATGATCCGTGTGGGCAGGGTATGGTATGATACATTATGGTATAGTATAGTTTGGTATGGGGAGAAGACGGAGATGCGCGGACACGTTGGCCGTTGTTAGAGTGTATCAGCCTTTTCAGCGCAGAACGGCAAGAGCCGGCGGGGCATTGGCATTGATCTTATCTTGAAATCTGCTAACTTACTTTACGGGGAATGAACACTGCTTGGGTTTACGCTATAAAATTCCCGGAATCGATTTCAAGGCTGGCGCCGGCATGTTCTCTGTTGTGGCATTCATCGAGTTGATTCCGAGGAAACTGCTCAAAGGAATCATAGGGAATCACGAGCCTCGTATGCTTTAGCATGCATTGATGCTTGTGCGGTAGAGAAATTACTGGACGGTAACCCAAGCCAAATGGACTTCTCTGGGATCGTTTCGGTCTCTCCGTGTATGGGTAACCTGCACAGGTTTGCACTGGCTGGTTAATTGTGGCCGATATTCTGGCGCTTCTTTATGGATGGTTGATGTCAATGATCAAATCTCTTTCATTCTTACAACGAAAAAAACTCGTCCGAACCTCCGCTTCATCTGCCTGTCATACCTATTATGAGCCCCCACCCCACCAAGTAGTCTCCTTATATCTAGTTCCCCAAGTGCTGCACCTTTCCTTTTCCCCTGCCTGACCATTGCCTGCCTTATGATGCTGATCCTGACTTTCTAGCTGTTCTAGCTGCTCCTATGGATACTCCTAAACCTCCTCCGATTGTCACTCAGTCACTGAAACGCAAGGAGCGCTCTCCGTCCCCCGCTCGGATGACGCCCAGCCACACGCCCAGCTCACGGCCCTCGCCTACGTCTTTACCTTCAATCCGTCACTTTCTCCCTCCCCAGTCAGATGTGCAGCTCAGTGCGCGTTACCACCCGAACCGTCAGCAGGCGGGCCCGGTTTTCTCCGCAGGGCCAAGCGCGGGTATACCTCGTCTCGATTTTCTGCCTCCGCCAGCGCCGCCTCCCGCGGAGCGTACACATTCGGGAATTGTTGCAGACTCAGATGGCGACGGAGATAGTGAGCAAGCAGTCCGCCCGAAACAGAAGCGGCGACGACAGGCCCTGAGCTGCACGGGTCAGTCAGCCTTTCCCCCGCTCGCTTCTCACTTGGCAGCCATCTGATATACTATCGTCATTCTTCTACGCTCGCTTCGACTCTCGTGATACAACCCCACTTCCGCTCCCGATGCTATGCATCACGTGTCCCTGCAGAATGCAAACGACGTAAAATTAAGTGCGACAGGTAAGGAGCTGGTATCCTAACTCAATGGGCATGGCTTCTGAGCTGCGCGGAATCTTCCAGAGCACATCCTTGCACACCGTGTATCCGCCGCGGCGATCAAAACAAATGTCAGTGGCATGTCATCGAGCCAGTGTATGTGCGGCCTGCTCCTCTACCTTTACTAGTTCAAAAAATGTACGACCTGCAGTGACAAATACGTGAGCCGTGCCGAATACGACGAGCTCAAGATGCGCGTGGACTGCCTCGAGGCCATGCTCTCGCGTGCGCAACTGCCGTCCAGCTTCACACCACAGCCGAGACCAGAGTCATCACCATCTCAACTCCCACAGCAGCAAATGACCACCACGCGTCCACCGCCAGTTTCACCGAACCAGCAGGGCACTCCCGCGCAACTGCCACTGTTGCCGTACCACCCGATTTCGCCGCCAGGCCTTGGCCAGACCCATGGACTGGCGGCGGTAGCATTTTCGGGAGGTGTCGCAAGCTCTTCCCGCACATCCATGGGCGCTCAAGACTACAGCGAGATGGCGCAGCTACGCGCGCCGAATTCGCCTGCGAGCAGGACAGCACTCCCGCCCCTCGCGTCGCTCGCGAACGGGCCGGCGCCGTTCGACGGCCCGCCGCATCCACCTCGCCTGCACCGCGAACACCGCGAGCATCGTGAGCAACAGCATCAGCCGTACGCGTCTCCCCCTCAGCCTCCACTGCAGCAGCCGCTGCAACAACTGCACCAGCAGACAAAAAACTACCACGCGCAGACGCTCACCCCGCTGGGCGAGCGCCTGCGCCACTGCATCCCTCTCCAAGGCCCAGCGGCCGTCCCTCGCCTTCATCACCACCCCTGCAGCAGCAACAACAGCAGCAACCGCCGACTCCGCCTATTAGTGCGCGGAGCCCGGGGTCGCCGCCACCCCACTGCACCCGCCTACCGCAGTCCCCTCCTCTTCTGCGGCCAGCAGCACTGCGGAGTGCAGTCCGTGAGGAGCGAGAACGGTAGCAGCCCCACATACATATCGTTCTGGATGGAGTGTAACCACGCGTTCCGTTGTTAACGGCTTGTATCCTTTCCTCGTTTCGTTTTTGCAAATCGCTATCTGTTTGTATGAGCATATGTGCGTAAACTCACGCCCCCTCCTTATTATGACGCCTCCTTTCGATACCCCATTTACTTAGCCCCTTGCTGCAGTCATCGTTTCGTTACTTTACTATGGTCAGGTTCCCCTCGTTTCCAAGTGTATTCAATCGGTGCCTGTGCATGACCCTGTTCCTCTGCTGTTCCCTCACTCCAAGGTTTATGTCTTTCCCCATGCTGCTATGTAGTTTATGTCTTCTTCCCTTCACTTGCATTATACTGTACTATGCCATGCCATGCCACGTTCTCTGCCTCAATCAACACCGTATTCCCCGTCAGTCTGTATTTCCGTTACTCCGTGCCCTAATGTCCGTAATATTAATAAACAGTATTGCGTGCGACGCGTGATGTAATTCCACTGTCATCCACGGCCGCCTGCGCACAAACCTGGCCAGTACATTATCTTGCGCTTGTGCCGTAACGATGCTATCTCCGGGTAACATTTCCGACCCCCTGCCGGCATATCTGTTGAGCGCAATCCAGCACCCGGCTGTTCTGAGTCAAGTCCAAATCCCCTTACCTTTTGATTTTCCAAGACGGGGCTTAGCGTAGAGACCGACAGTTTGGTGGTGCCCCTGTGCCCGCAAGCGCGTTTGATCTACGTCTTGGCACAACTCGGGGAAAAGAAAGGAAAAACAGGAAAACAAAACACAACCAAGCCCGATCATTCAGACGTTCCGTTGCTTATAATGCACAACTACCGCATTACTAGAGAGGTTCAAGAAATGGCATACACCGTGCGGAGCGGGGGCCGCACAGGCACCGGTGGCGCTCCAGCTCAACTCTAAGGGTGGTTGCCGCGATTGGCTAAGCCGTTCCCCAGGGCCCCAAGGTGGAAAGGAAGGCACACACATATCCGTCCCATGTAGCCATGTGCAGTAGTGACGCGTGAGAACGGGGCGGTAAGAGAAAAAAAACATGCCGTCGGAGGGCACGGCAACTTTCGGAGCACCGCTCCCGCATGCGGTTCCCCATGTTTCCCTCCACTTTCCCCCATTCCTTCTCCCCTGATGTGCCCAATGGAGATCCGGAAACTAAACGTCCCTATAAACGAGTGCGTAAGAAGTCTTGTACCAGTAGGATGGTAGAAATGATTGCATCGACACGCAGAGGGGGATGAAAAACCTGGCATGACGTGCCTCCCGCTCATGGTATGCCCGGACTTTTCCAGCGCCGAGGTGGGCACGGGACACAGAGGTAATGCCCATTGTAGGAAGTCGCATGAAATGGGCGTCCTAGGCATGGCGGTGTTAGTTAATGCACGGGCTCCAATGTGCAAAAGAGGATCGGGAAAGAGTCAACACGCTTGCTCCGGAGAGGGTATGGAGGAGAGTAGGGCAGATGATCCCGGACATGAACTCATCAGGGCGTTAGTGTGGAATGAGGTGGCCGAGGGAAGGTGTTCGTCCGTGCATGCTGTGATTGACGATCGCATAACCCGATGACCGAGCCCCAGGGTTGGTCAAAATATCTGCTTACAGGCTGACGGGAAACGAGTGGTTTACGCGCGACGAACAGACGGCACGTGTATGATGCAGCATGCGAGCACGCGTTGTCAGCGCAGGCGGAAGGGCTTGGCAAAGGCGAGGTGGGGGAAAGCTAAAAACCCTACAGTAGTGGAATCAATGCACAGGACGGCGGCTAGGAGGATCCTTTTTTTTTTTTGGAGACTTGGGCACCATTGACTTACGTACCGTGTACCGCATTTAACACGCTCGTAGAAAGTTTGCTCTAGGCCTTAAAAAAGGTTTCCGAAACGCGGAGACGAGTTTCAAGTCTAAAAATGGGACTTTGAGAGAGAGGAATATGCAGCGTTGAGGAAGGGAGGGCGAGGGCGGTGGGCAACGGAAAGGTCGAGAACTTAAAGCACACCAAAAGTGGGAACACATAAGGTTGGCTGAGAGCAAATTTTTTATCAGAGAAGAAGAGAAGGAAGGGCTTCTTTTGTGCACGGCGCAGAGGTTAGGATTGACGCTTGGTGAACGTGTGGTATGTGTGTGTGGAGACGACTTGTCGCAGCATGATCCCCACCAGCCACGTGGTTTGAGCACTTCTTAAAGGTCACCCTCCATTCTTCACCATAATATTCGTACTCGTTCTTCAACATCAACGTCCTCACATCTCACCAGATCAAATTCAATATCAATGTCCGAAAAACTCGACGCAACTTCCACTTCTGCCGACGCCGGCATAGGTGGCGCAGCTGGTAGCACCGGCCCCAAGGCGATCATCAAGAATGTCGACATGAGCGAGGAGATGCAACAGGAGACCGTCGATGTCGCTACGGCCGCCCTCGAAAAGTATAACATCGAGAAGGACATCGCCGCGCAAATCAAGAAAGAGTTTGACAGGCGCCACGGTCCCACCTGGCACGTCGTCGTCGGCAAAAACTTTGGGAGCTACGTCACCCACGGTGCGCATCTCAGCTACGGCCTCATAATACGCTAGCTATACCGTGTAAACCGAAATCTGTTCTTATCTTTCATCCCTCGCAGAAACCAAGCATTTCATATACTTTTATATCGGCTCCCTAGCCATTCTCATCTGGAAGTCATGATCTGCTGATGTTCTCTGGATGGAGAGGAGGGAGGGAGGGAGAAAAAAGGTGTGGTGAGGGGACATTGGACGGCACGGCGAATAGACGGGGCAGCGGGCATGCCATACCCACACTTTTCTTTTTTGCGCCATATGCGCCCATCGATTGACTCAACAGTCCTGCTTTCGTCTTGTCTCAATAAATCTTGTAGCTATCGTTCAAAGCCGCACATGCCCGATCAACGTGTTCGTTTCCTGAATCCGCATGTCTATTAATCAACCAAAATATTGAATTACAACAGGTAATAGTCTGTGTTGACGTCCGAAAAGCTTAGCCGCTACGCATGAGAACTTCAATCACCGCCTGTGCCACCCACATCCCGTCAGCCGTGTACACCCCCACATGCACCTCCCCTACGTCGTCCGCCCGTGGCACGCCCCAGAACTTGACCGTATTCTGGTGCTTGTCCCCGCGCGCGACGTCCAAGTCGGCGTACAGGAACGCAGGTAGCAGCTCCCCTGAGACACGCCGCGCCGTAAGGCTGCCCCTGCTAACGCCTTTGTGCACGGGCAACCTGAACCGGAAGCGCTCCCCAACGCGCACGAGCACCCGCAAGACTTCGCCGCGTCCCCCTGCGCCACCGCTGCCTACGCTTGAGCGGGCGGGGTGCGACGACTCGAGCGACGAGAACGAGCCGGAGGCCTCCCGGGCGTCCTCGCCAAGCGCCCGCACGTAACGTAGTCCCACGTGTAGCTCGTCCGCCTCAGTCGCACCGCTGTTGCCCACAAGGCACGGCGGCGGTGCAACCACCCGCACGACGCTCGCGCTCAGGCTTGGGGTGCGCGCCGATGGGGGGAAAGAGGTCTCTGCACCCGTTGCTCCATTATGCGGCGCAGGCACCCTGCTAGCGGTGAAAGGCACGATCCGCGCGCGGTCATTGTCCCCCTGCGATTGTCCATCCGCGCTCCGCACACTGCGTACGCTGCGCGCTCGCGTGGCGCGCTGCACGATGGCCTCGGCCGCATGCGAGCGTGTTGACGAGTCTGACGCAAGGGACATGTCCGAATCCAGCGAGCGCCTCGTACCAGGAGCCGCGACGGGAGCGCGCGCGCGCGGCGGGGCAAAGTCCGCGCGCCTCTGAGGAATGGAACATTCGCTGGTAGACGAGGATGGCGAACCGTGGAGGCTTGACGTTGTTCCAGAATAGCCCGCCGGCTCATACACCTCGAGCGCGGGGATCGTGGGTGTGGCCGGTGTGCTGAGCACGCGCGGATCCCCTGCTTCGAGTACGAGTACAGGCCGCCCAATTGCCCACTTGCGGGCGCGGCGGTAACGGCTGCTTACGTTACGCACCGTCGCACGCAGGCGGCCTAGAAACTCGGCTTTACTTAGCTGGCCTGGGCTGGCTAATGTGTGCTCGCCGCTCGATGATGCGCGGGTCATCGTGCGTGACAGCCCGAGCCCTAGCTCGCCCCATTGACCGTCGGAACGAACGCTATAGCCCTTCTCTGCAATGTCGTCACCGTCCTCCGTGTGGGCAGCGTTCTCGATGCCGTACCACTGCCGATCATTGTCTGTCATCGCACGCGTCGCAGCCGAACCTGTGAGCGCAGAGTCTGGTGGGCTTGCACAGCGGCGGAGTGTAGCGAGCAATACGCCGAGTGTAAGCAGCCCACCTAGCAACCCGAGCGCTATTCCCAGTCCAAGAGCAAGGTTTTTGCGCGATGCACGGAACCGCGGTCCTGCAGTGGGTTGCGTATGGCCGTAATCAGCAAGAGTGAGAGAGATGGGAAGACTGGTGTGTGATGTCGAGTGTGTCAAGCGAGAGTAGGCAGTGAATGAGACCGTGATGTGACTGTAATCTACGCCGGATGACGGGACGTTTCCCGATACGATTGCAGAGGCTGTGTCAAAATGCAAGTAAGCACTCGCATCCGTCGGGTCATACGAGGCGGTCAGATCAACATCTTCTCCTTGGGTCGCATTTGAGAAGAATGGTGTCAAGTCGAAGTGCACGTCTCTGCCGGGGGCCGCAAGAATCGCAGGAAGTGTGTCTTTCGAGAAGTAAGAAGGCACAACTGCAAGTTTGACTTGGGTGTATAAAGTCTGGTTGAACGTTGTGGTGAGGACTACAGGGAGGACAGTAGCATTTTGGATGGTGAAGTCTCCCGGAAGCAGTCCAGTAAGTCGACGTGCGTCTTCATCGTAGTGAAGCCAACTGTGCTGTGAGACATCAATCATCAACGAAGCCACGTCCTGAAGATCGATAGACGCATTGTCCACAAGCACACCGGCGAAGTCTATAGACGAGTCGAAAGAAACATCAAGAGAGGATAGCGAAGTGGTGTTGACTGTGGGCAGACTACCAAAGAGTGCATGTAACTCCTGAGATGCGATCACCACGTCGAACGGCGCACGTGCAGCAGAGAAGCCATACTTGTCAAGCGCATGCAGAACGAGTGAGAAGTAGTACGGGGTGGGAAGCGCACTTAACGGGGGAACGACACCACCCAGCGTTATCCCTTTAGTGTGGAACTCCATCCAAGACGGCAGAGGGGAGCCGTCAGCCTGCAAAACGGTGTAAAGAACGTCATCCGAGCCCGTGACCGTGTCGCTTTCAAAGCCAATGCTGAAAGACCAGCTAGATGGAATCCGAAGCGTCGGTTGGTCCGTCATTTTGAGTGCCGAGTAATTAGACAGTAAGAAGACGGAGGAAAGCGAAGGATTACCAGTTTTGAACTGTGAGGAGACGGGTATGGCAAAGTCCGGGGCGGCGTACGGCGTAACGCAGATCGAGACAAAGGAGGACGCAGAGTAAGATGTCACTGGGTCTGTTGCCACGACTTGGATGCGCGGCGTTCCTTCGTCGTCCAGAGTGGGCGTTCCGCTAAAGGTCCGGGTGTCTGGGTCGAACG
>QLOZ01002928.1:0-11925 GCA_003314065.1 Lactarius sp. MG50 | reverse complement strand
AGCTTTCTTTGTTTATACAGCTGACGCTATACAGGCTCTCCGTCTGGGAGACGGGCGCATCGTACGGTGCCAAACTACAGGACCTCAAGTATACCATCCCAGCTATTGATGGCCGCGGTGTTTGTGCGTGCGACTTCTTGCCCCTGGGGTAGCTTCTTGCATTCAAAAAATTCACCGCGCCCCCCGGGGCCCGAAGCGTCTAGATTACCCCGGAAGGCTCTTCTCGTCCATGGAGCTTTGACGATCGTCTTGCCCTACATACACAGTCGTTTACGTGGGCACGCGCTATCTAAAGCCTGGCCTGATGCCCCAAGCTCGGATCGCCGAAGGAAGGCTTGGGTGCTGATGACTACGTTGGAGACTACCCACGCCGCGGTCGCCCTAGTGAGCTTCGTTGCGTTCCTTTGGGATGGGCGGTAAGCACAACTCGCAACTTGGCCACGACGTTATCGCGTCACAGCGTGTGCTGATACCGATTTGTGCAGATACCGTACCACGGCGGATCGATTGTTGGGCATGCGACTCGTCCCGTCCCGAAGACTTGTGCGGCGCAACGTCAGCTACGAGTTTATGAATCGCCAGATGGTGTGGCACGCATTTACGGTATTGCCAGCGTTCACACACACACACTTCTCCGTGGACATATCCGCTGATCAGTTATCGTTTGGGGCCAGGAATTCCTCATCTTCCTTCTTCCGCTCCTTCCCCACCGCAAGCTCCGACGTGTCGCCGGGACGGCAGCGGGTGCCATAATGCATCCATTAAGCGCCCTCTCCGCTCTGGTTCCCGTCTCTGCACGCCCAATCTTTGGCCTCGAGCCGTGCGTTGAGCGGCGGAAGGACGCAGCTCAACTCCACAGGCGAGGAAGGCTCGCGCACCTCCGAGAGGACGAATGTGCGATATGCCACGAAAGCGCCGCCACCACGCTCGACATCGCGAACTCAATACACGCCCTCGAGCTTGCCAGCGCAATTCAGCCTCAGTCGACTTCCGATTCCCACCCCGTAGTAGAGATGCGGAACGAGCCACCGACGCACCCGCTCACGACGCCTTATCGTACTTCTTGCGGGCACGTCTATTGCTACACGTGTATCGCGGAGAAGATGTTGCGCGCAGCAGACGAGGGAGGAGGGCCGTGGGAGTGCCTACGTTGTGCGGAGCCCGTATTGAATGCCGAGCGTTTCCACGTCCAGAATATGTACTGGGCGAGCGAAGGTGACGAAGGGAGTACTGAGGAGTGGGGGAGCGACTATTTCGACGAAATAGGCTCCAGTAGCTTGAGTGGGGTCAGTGGCGTGAGTGCAGGGAGCCGAAGCTGGGTCAGTGGTAGCGATGAGGAACAGTCAGAGTGACGCTCGGCGCAAATTGGTTGAGGATGTCTCCACATGTTCTGATGATATGCTATCTAGTAATCGCAAATGGGTGCTATGTGACAGTAATAGAGTAATTGTAACTACTTCATAGAATGAATGAGCATGTACTATGGACTACGACCCGAAGATCTCTCGCATGAGGTGTTGGAGGACCGGGGGATCCGCCTTCGATAGGTACTGGGTCTGCATAACCTGCGCCCCTCCGCATACAACCTCCGCTTCCCGCAAGCGCTCTGCGATGAACGATGAGAGTAGGATAGTGCGCACCGGATCGGTATCGTAGGCCTATCGGGGTGACCAAGGGATAAACTGTCTTCAGTGTAGCAAATAACAAAGCTTACATTTTTCCGGCGGTCGTATTCGGGGGTGTCCTCAGAGCCGTTGAAAAAGGAAGGCGCCGGCTGGTCCCAGTACGTTGTTAGGATAGTGCTGCAGGACAAGATGTCGGGTTCAGAAATCAGGGATATCATCAAGAATGAAAAATTTTACGTTTCCTCCCCAAGCTCACTCTCTTTCTGTCGCTGCACCTCTTTCAGCTCTGCGAAGACGTCGGTCCAAAGGTCGAAGACTTCGCTAGGGAGTCGTTCTAGGACCTCGGGTCTTCCGGTGGAGACCAGGGCCGCAAGTCCCATGGCATAGAGTTTACGGTGCCGGGGTTCGGAGACATTGTCAAACTATGACGAAACGATGGAAAGTACGTTTTTCCTCAGGTAGATTTGTGGGTACTCACCCGCTGCCGCCATTGATCCAGCAACCCCTCCCATAACGTGGTCTCTGGCTTTTCTAGCACGCTGGCCGCAGCACCCATGTATTGAAGAAAGACTCGTGTATCGAGAACAGCGAGCCGAGCCATAACTTCGACGTGACGGGTAAGAATGAAAACGTCCACCTAATTTTCTGATTCAGCCGGTTCTTGACCGACGGCGAGACAGTATTAAGAACCTTGTCTTCCACAATCGTTGCTATCAAAGAAGCGAACAAGCCGCTGGAGTGGAGGGCTTCCGAGTAAGTCGAAGGGTGAGCCAGCTGAAGTGACAACACCAAGACATCGAGCAATGACCTCGCATGGTTTGCGCTTGCACCGGTTAGAGGCTGTTTGAATGCGGTAAAGAGCTGGGACGCATGTCTCTAGAATTGCGGCGTGAAGGGAGGTCAGGGATGTTCACGACTGAGTGACGAACCTGCAGGACAGCGTTGGCATCGAGTAGAAGATAACCTTCCAAGATATCGGTGATACTGCCTAATACACCCCAGTTATCGACGAGCAAGCTTATCACTTTCGGAAACAGGTCCAACAGGCTTGGTTCGTCATTTGCGGTGCCTAGCATTGCAGCATTTCGGAGGGCAGTAATCCACAGTTGCAGCGCATCCGTTTCCAGCTCCGTGACAAACTAGCGGAAGTTAGTCGAATGTAAAGCTCACACGCAACGCCAATGCCCACCGCAGGAGACAAACATTCTTGCAGGAGGGGTACCACCAAGGCGGCTAGAGGAGTCGACTGCCGTCCAGTAGCCTAAAACTCGACGAATAAGTAAAGATTTACTTGGTGAATGGATACTGAACTAACGGTAATTAGGACGGTCATCGTCCGCATGAGTGTCAGCTTGAAGTGTGGTTCTCCCCCAGCAGAACGCCCTGTGGCGAATTTTGCATAAACTAAAGCATACCTTCGGGGGGTTGAACTCACATAATTGTGGGAATGCCGAAGTGATCAGAGAGACCGAAGGGGCAATCTGAACGAAGATTAACCGGAAGGCTTGCAATCCTAGAATGACGAGAGTACCGCTGCACTAGACCTGTCGATAATCGTATTCAGGCATGCTGCCAGTTTGTTCTTCGTCTCGATCGTATCGACTTCATCGATCAGCTGAAGAAGTTCTGCCACGGCAGGAACCAGGAACGGAATGAAAACATCTAGATCGAATAGGTTTGCCTGTCATATGTATGTTACCAGAAGTACGAGAAGAGCCATCGGTTCCGAGACTCACATCAACGCATTGCTGTAGCGCAGTCGCGGCGGTTAGTCTAACCACTTCCGTCCCTGTGCCTTTGACTGTTAGGAGATGAAGGATAATCTGCCATATTCGAGGGTCTGTTGGAGGGTAGCAATCCTCAGATACCCATCGCCCTATAAGCCACAAAATTCGCCTTTGAATAATGAGATAGCTACGCAGATGATGATCGCTGAGATTCCAGTGGAACGTAATCCTTGTCAACGCACTCTGCGTTAGTATGCTTTGCTTCGTCACTTGCAGTCTCTATCCACGAGGATAGATCTATATCGTCCCTCAAACGGTGAGCGCAACGCCCAATTGCGCAGTACACGGCTTCTTTTTGTACGATGTCTTGCAAACTCGCAGGTGGTCGTTCTTTGACAGTATATCAGCTAAAAGTCTAGATGTGTCCCGCGCAAAGAGGTTTCCTACCATTGACATTGGCGAATGCTTTCACGAGCAGTGGGATAACAAATTCACGATATTGACTCGCAAGAGTCATGAGAACCCGCTCTGCACATGGCTGCCCAGTCTCTGAGAAATGTAAGGGTGGACAAAAACTTCGAGCTCACCCGTATTTCAAACTGCCACTGCTCGTCGTCTTTATCCTCGGTGTTGACCCACTCCTCCGGGTTAGCCATCCAGCCTTCAAGATCGTTCGGATTAAGTGGCATGAAGCGGGTAACTAGGAATGTGACAGCGGTCTCGACAAAAACTTGAGGAAGGGCTGACAGCGCGTTGATGAGAAAGGAAAAAAAAAGTAGATAGGTTGAGGATTCACTCAGTGTATGCTCAGCTTTTCCCTTTGCTTTCCGTGCTGGGGACCATTGGGCAAGACTCTCCTTGAATAGAACCATCCCGGGCACAAGAATGCGAACGGGGAACACAGCAGTTGCAGAGTCTAAGGAATAATGAGTGACCCTCACTTACGCATGCTCCCAGTAGCATACCCTCAATGAGTTCAGCCGAGGAATTAGCTTGCACAACTTTTTCCCAGTAATATAGTATCAAGTCATCGCAGAGTGGTAAGTCCACGAAACGAGCAACGTCGATCTGCTGCGCTCGCCGGAAAAATTTGCCAAAGGCGCGGACATACTTATATAGCAAGTTCAGAGAATGCAAAGCGATCGGATCAGGCTGCGTCACAGCTGAACGCAGATTCATGAGAAGGCCGATGCGAGTCTCGTAGAGCCCACGAAGCTGCACGGCAGAATGCTGGAAGACTTCATTGAACTACGAATGTCAATGGATACACAGCACGAGGGAGAATACAATGTACCTACCCATGACTGCATCGGAGCAATAGCTGGATCACGAAGTTTGGGCCAGATCCACAGGGCCATTTTCATAATAATCTTGTATAAAAGATGTGCGAACAGAATGTCCTCAGCTATCCGTTGAGAGCCGAGGTTTGAGATAGTGATGGATGGTTCTAGCCCTTGGATCAGTTGAACATAGATTTCGGAAAGTGGGGCATGAATGCGAGAGATAAGCTGATACAACGGTACGGTTTGTCAAAGGCAAGGAAAGCGTTAGAGGGACGCGTACCTGTCCCATCGTTTTGACACTAGTCATCATTTTAATGTGGGATAACTCCTTCAAGATAGCGTTCAAGGCTCGAAGGGATTTGTGAAGAACACGACACGTATTAGGTTCTGACACTGGCGACGAGAACCTTTGGTTAAAATGATGCGTAATCGGTGTCATGATGTCTGCTTCCAATGACGCCCTGAAAGTAGTCAGCGACGATGATTCGCGAACACAAAACAGATCACCACCATTTATGGGGAAAGTCAGAGCGCGCGATTTTTGCAATAATTACTTCATTGCTTTTGCCGATCTTCACTTGTAATTATCAATCCACCAATGAGGGAGAGGGAAAAATCTTACGACGTCATCCTCCTCGTCTAGAAGTGTCAAGCAACGATCTCTGATCGTGGGCCTCTGCTCATCTAAAACGAGCCTGGCACGCGGAAATTTACGTCTTGGATGAGCATCGGGAAAGACACGACGCGTGGCCTACTGACCTTCGCGATCGCCAATGAATGGACACGACATTTTTTACTTGTATAATGCTTAGCTGTCTAATGTGGAGAGGAGCGGTCTTCTGAGCGGCAATCTGCTGAAGTAAGTCTAACGTCCCAGGCTGGTCAATTAATTCCTTCAAGCGTGCAGCTGACACGCTCAATTCCTTCGGGTTCTGAGATGCTGCTCCAGAAACAGCTGCGTAGACTTCTTGTATTGATACATGCCGAGTAACTTGCGTTGAATCGTTATTCATGAGTAGCAATGGCGGAGGTGAGTGAAAGGCGCTTCTGATCAGGGCACTGGGCGAGCCACACCACGCCCACATCGCGACGCGGTGACATCAACAACTATAAATAACGCGTCTAAGTTCACGTAACTGAACTTACTAGTTTATTAATAGCACTGGCCAAATGCTCTTTACCCTTCTATATGGCTATTTGGGAGACTGCCACCAGTGCTGACTATGTCGACGATTCGGAACCAGAAAGGAAGCGGATCAGGCTTGAAGCCGCTGAGACAAAAAAACGAAGAACGCGTTGGAAACAAGGTTCAGATACGATTGTTACCGTCGGTTCCCCACCTTCCAGCCACGCTTCTAAGTCTCACCGTTCAGCTCGTGGCGACATTATTGATATAAGCAGTTGGGTCTCACGTTTACTTCAGCCTTTTCGAAACCTGATGTCGTATTCAGAGGAACCGAGTCCAGACTCTGTGGAGAGCGCAGTCATTGACATCATTGGTTAGTTTTGCCTAACTGTGATCCTTCTGGGTCTTATTAAATGTGTTTCAGGAGATACAACACGAAATGACGCTAAACTACCCTCAGAGTCCTCCCTACAACGAGCTCCAACCAGTCCACTAGAAGCTACACATGCTTCTACACCACCCCGTGTCTTGAGCAGCGACGGCATTAGCACTCATGATGGGTCCTCAGAGTCAAATATTATGACTCGCCTGGGCCACCTTGCATACCGCCAGGTTCGTGCATCCAACGATGCATCCACTTCTTCTAGGCCAGCGAGCGACCGGACGACCATTACATACCAGATTCACAACGGCAAAGCCAAGAAGCGCAGCAAAGAGCCTCTCCTGGATTCTGATGTTGCTAAACTCGACGTCGGCCGTCTCCTCAGATGCGTCTCCTGCGAGGCCCGGTGGACAGTCCACAAGGGCACCTCTCATAAGCTGTCCCACATAACAACCTGTGCACGAAAGAAGGGCATCAACTCGGACACGCTTAGGCGTCTCATCGAGGGGGAACTTCTCAAAATGGGGAGTGCAATCACAAAGGACAAAGGAACAGCCTCTCCTGGTTCTGCAGAAGCTACACCTCAGACATACATGGAAAGTGTGGTGGCAGAAGCTCAGCCGAGAAGGAAGCAAAGGCGACCGGACACGGCCAGCACCCTCCGGCCTATCAGCCAGACGAGGGCAGCAATATTGGATAGAGCCAAGGCTTTGCTCCGAACTGGAGAAGCAGTTCCTTGTGACGCTCCTGAACTTGAACCGACCCAAGCTTTTCGCCGAAGCAAGTTAGCAAGTACACAAGTGCAAGTGGAGAATATCAACCCAATCGTGACGCACCCCTCCGAATCTGAAGAAGAGTGTGCCATAACTTCGAGACTTGCCCTTCTCAGATCCATGGCTGGGTCTCCCATCGCCCATCCGTTATAGGACGCGGGTAGCGTAGCATGACATTTATACTCTGCCTCCTGTACCCGCATCTAGATTTAACTGGTTCTCTAAAAACGCCCTGCGCCATATGTGCAGTTCTATCCTCATATGACTAGCGTAGCGCGTAGTCGTACCCGCAATCTAGTTCTAGAAATAGAGTGCAATCATGACAATAATTAGTTCTTGTCAGCGAGGCCTGTGTGGCCGTAGTAGCACGCCAGTTGCACCGAGCCAAGATTTTCGGTGCGAAAAAGTAGGACCTGTGAACCCACGCGTTCGTGCATCTTGTCTAGGGCTATTCCGTCAAAGGAGGTTCTAATCAATTGACACGATTGAAGGGTTTTATAGTACTGCTGACGTTGAAGAGTTGGGATACCGTTACGATTCGGGAAGCTGTGTAGGGATAATTATTAAAATAAGTACCTGTTGAAGGCAGATGCGAGCGAACAAAGTCTAGGGGAATGGGGAAGCAAGCACCGAAAATCACAATGCGACGTGCGAAAGCCCAGCAACCTCAATCAAACCACCGATCAAGTGTAAACTACCCGTGACGAGAACGTCTACCGGCCTGCCACTGCTATCTTCTGCTCGGACGACGCGAACGGCGTGCTCGATGGACGGCAGAATATGGACGTTCTCCTCTGGAAAAGTAGGTACCAACGATGTCCACGCCGCAGCTAGTTCTTGCTGTGTCTTCAGCTGTGCCAAGTCATCCTCAGGGATAGAGACGGCAGTCAGATCTGGGAGAGAGAATGTCAACCGCCCAAGCCCAAGGTACAACATCATGCAGGTCTCATCTTACCTCCTTTGAAGCGACCGTCTGCATAAGTAACATTGGCGCAGAAGACAACCTTGTCAAAGAAACTGTGAGAAGTCTCTCCAGAACCATGTAGCCGAAGTTGCGCCTCGATCTTCGTCAATATAGTTTCTAGGAAGGACGACCCCGATCGCCCATGGGTACAGTTAAATATAAGGATACGTGTCGAATCTCTCCTGCTATTAATAAGTTTATTCCCTGGGCCGTTGAGCTGAAAGGGAGCTCTTACCCTGCTGGTTCTGTTTTCAACGCGACCAATGTGCTCACGAACCACTCGATGCAGCAACCAAGACTCTCTACTGTGTGCGCACCATCCAGGAACCAAATTGTTGGCGGATACTTCGGATCGCTGATGGTCTGACATCTTCCCGGCCACCTCGCAGCCTTAAGTCCCTGGATGAAGGTGTCTGGAAGGGTCTTTTCAGGTGCAGCCGATTCCTTCAACTCGAGGAATTTCTGGGAGAGCAGCACAGCGAGTTCTGCATTCGTGATTTGGTGCCTCCCTGCTAGACCTGTATCGCATAATCAGCCCAGAATCAAACGGATTCAGTGGTCTCTTGAAACTACCCAATCGAATCTCAGATACCTCGGGCACAGGAGGTACGATGATGAACTCCGATGCCTGATCCAAGTGTAAGTCGCTTGGCTACGTTGAGGGCCGCATTCAAACCTTAAGGTCCACACTCCGCTGCCTCAAGACATCCATCCCTTCTCGTGGTTGGTCTACAGTAATTGCTGGGACACCTTCCTGAATGTGCGCGTTTGTATAACAGATGGCAATGCTGCGTTACCGGGATACTGACTTTGAATATGCCGCCTTTCTGCCACGCAATCTCCCCAATTGTTTTTCCTAAAACACCGACGTGGTCTATACCCAGAGAAGATATTCCCGTGACAATAGGCCGAGGAACGATGTTGGTACTATCGTAGGTGCCACCTACACCGACTTCTAATATAGTCGCGTCGACCTAGATCGATCATCATCATCATCAGATACAATAGTCTGTGGCAATAGCGCTAACCTTCAGGGTCAAAAACGCGTGGAATGCCATAAGTGTGACATATTTAAAATACATTGGCTTTGGGGTTCCAGCTAAAGGCTTTCCCTGCGTCTATGTATTAACATAATTGGATGTTTCCGATGGAGGGAGGAACAGACTTGATTATTTTCTTCTAGGCGATCCCAGACATCGAAAAAGAACTTTGCGAATAACTCCTCAGATATGGGAACTCCGTTGATACGTATTCGCTCTCGCACTGCGACAAGGTGCGGGGAAGTATACAAGCCTGTATCAGATACTAAGTATCAGGGACTGTGAATTCGGTCAGACCAAGTGCAACGCACCAATTCTCCAATCTGGTTTTGTATGACGAAGAATGGAGTCTACAAAAGCACAAGTAGAACCTTTGCCCTTCGTGCCGGTCACATGGAGCACGTTGAAGGAATTTAAATCTTCTGGCTGACACACATGTAGTCTCGGTGTTTGTTAATGGGCTGGCACCTCACCTTGTAGCCTATTCTCTCCAGGTAATCGACCATCTCCGGAATGGCCAATGGATTGGACCGTCCACCCGATGCCCTGATCGCCTCGAGAGTTGCGGCATTGGATTGCAAGGTATTCAGGAGATCAATAGCATCCTTGTAAGACCTACTGGACATTGTACGACGCTGGATAATAGGGATTAACTTGTGGTCGAAAGTGCTATGCGCAATGCGTATCGGAAGTCTAAGACACAACCACATTCGCTGCACAAATTTGTGACCCGTGTGCTATTTCCTAATCCATCATGGCAACGACAGTTCAACTTTGGTCAGATCAGATCATCTTATCTGTGTATCCTGACTGTTGCAACGAACCAACCACCTCGTCTTTCTTCGGCGCAACTTCCAGAGCACACATGGACAAATTCGTGACTGTGACCTCAAAGAAACCAACTCACGACAAGAACAACGGGAAGGAGGGTGTGCACCGTAGGTACAACCCCTATTCCTTGAAAGACACGAGCGACACAGGAGGCCCGAATGAGGGCGGCGGGTCTAAGTCGTGTGCCAAAACCCTTACAAGACACTTACTCAACACGTTGTCGGATGAATCAAATCCCATTACACATTCCGATATTGGGTTACGCTCTGGCCAGTTTTCATAGAGCGTATGAACGGGGAAACGCCTGACATTTGATGCACGGTAGATCGTGTCGTTTCACTCACCACCGGCCACCAGAGGTCAGACGGCCGTGCTCACAGGCAAGCATATGTAAGAATGCGTAGCCAGAAGCTCAAAGATCAGAGAGAAGAAGTGGTGATGAGAGTCCTGAACGACACACGGATCTACATCAATGGTTACCTGCAAGATACAACCGATATTGAAATGAAGAGGATCATCACAGAAGCAGGCGGCCGTGTCATGTTCGTGCGAGATGCATCAAATAGTCACTCTGCTAGTCTGATGAGACCACAGGCACTCGGCATCCAATGCTACCCACATTGTAACATCCCAGCGCTTGAGCGGAATCAAGACACATGGATTGCTTACTTCAAGCAGTAAAAGAAAACCGGTTGTAGTCAAACCTGAATGGGTGAAGGATTGTATTGCGGCGGGGAAGCGCTTACGAGAAGGGAAGTATCTAATATGTTGATACACGTGATGAGATGATGAGGGACTACGTTACGAACGGCCCTGCCACCGTGACCGTACCGTACCGTGTGGTCCCGATTGCTTGCATTTAACTTACTCTTGCTCTAGTATTAGAACTCTCCTTTTTTACAATCTCAGAATGCATCTCTTGTTTACTCCCAATCATGTGCAACTAATCACTGCTTGTTACCCCCCCTCTGCCTCTCTCCTCACGTCTGGACCAGACTATCGTCCAAATGCTCAAGAGCTTTCTCGCCTAACATATTATGCCGCTAACAAACCCGGAAAAATTAACAAATTGAGTAACGAGCTCGAGAAAAGGATCAAGTTGGAGTGCCGGAAGGCACACTCAAATAACCCTCGTTCTCGGGCGTAAGTCATTATCTCTGACCTGCCATACACCTTAATCAATTAGGTTATTTAGCTATTTCCTCATTTCATTGTCCATCTTCAAGGCTCTCACCACTGAATGTCGACGTGATATCTCACTCCTCACCCGTTCGCTCCTCGCTTCTGTTGATACAGTCCTGTCCACGTTTCCTTCTGATATCGAAGTTTCTGCCAAAGCAGCGAACTTGGCAAGTCCTTCTTCGCGTATTTATGGGTGTAGGTAGCTAATACTCCGTAGTTCAAGGCTTGGACCACCTTCACCGACGGTCGCCTGGTTGGCGTGGACCAGGCTGTTACCCACGACTATCTCTCTGTGCTCGAGCGGTTCTCAAAGATGAGTAGAGCAACCTCTTCCTCTGGCGATTTGGAGTTTACGAATAGGTACGCCACGATTTTTTGAGTATTGTCATCAACTCTCAACGCTGTCTACAGGACGCGGTTGGTTGGCCTTGCGGCCCTTAATGGCGTAGTGACGTCGGAGGCACTCTATAGCTCCTCGACTTTCAAAGATCAAGTTTCCACCCTTGTGCCAGCAATTCTGAGCAATTTGCAAGAAATAGAATTGTCCGTGTTAAAAGACGAGTTGGTAACATTCGAGTTTTCTTCGGTACCTACATCTTATTGCGCGGTTCCCAGGTCTACAAACATCAGACAAAAGCCTTTGTCGCCGTATTTAGACGAGTTCCGGACGCGCCCTGCCATTGAGAGGCATGCACCATCAATTCATCTGCACATCGACGGGGAGCGGGGACCAACCAAGACTGATGTCTCTAACGCGTGCCTTCGTGCTTTGTCTCACTTATTCGATCACTCCGATGGCGGGCAGATTGCCTTCGTCATGCAGGCTGCCATGGCCGGTTTGGACCAAATTAAAGGATGGGGGCAAGTAGGCCATTGCTGCTGGTTCGCGCACAAAGCAACCGAGTGGACGCAATATCAATTTCGCGACGCCGTCCCTAATCGATTGATTGAACGTCTGCAGCGGGAACAAGACGCACCAACGACGACAACTC
>QLOZ01002926.1:0-29160 GCA_003314065.1 Lactarius sp. MG50 | reverse complement strand
AGTGAATGCTATATATGACATTCCGCCGAGTGCATCCAGTCGGATACCCAATATATCTATTTGGATGCGTCGGACACGTTGTAAATGTGTATTTAATATCGTTCCGCCGATCTGTCAAAGACATATACTATATAAAATCCGGCGGACATCTGCTGGGACATCTTGAATGATATAATGTCATTGTATTATCTATGTTTCTATCGGATATTTGGACTGAAGGGGCTCTGTGACACGCTCCTCTTACCTACCCTGTACCCTTACCAGTGACCGCATAACTTACCTATGATGCACCTTTACCTACCCTCGACCCTAGCCAGTACTTATAGTGCGCCATCTCAACTCTATGAACCCCAGACTTGACTTCTTGAGCAATCAAGCTAGTTTCCACCCGTCCTGAAGCTAGAGTCCCTCTCAGGTTCTTCTGAGAGCTTTAGCCTTCACTGTTCCTCTTGGCTTAGGAGATAATAGTCGAACTATGACTGTCTTCACCTGTGCCAAGAAGAACTGTCCTCTTTGCACTCGTGCTTAGCTCGCACTCGTGCACTTGTGAACCCTCTCTTCACCTGAGCATTCCAGGCCCTCCCAGAGTCTCCAGAAGCCTAGACTTGGGCTAGACCAAGTCAAGAACCCACCAGACGCACACATCATGCACTAGGCCACACTTGAGCCTAACAAACGTGCTCCCTTGTGGACAACAAGGAAGGATGATGCTACTGTCCATTGAAGCGCGAAGTGGTAAACATAGTAGAAAGCAAAAAATGAGGCGTACAAGTCCACTGAACGTGACAGCCTCCCACTTCCCTTGAGAGCTATGCAAGACACTAGGCATAGAACAGAACATCAGCACCGCATACCACCCTCAGACAGACGGCCAGTTGGAATGCACAAACCAATGGCTGGAACAGTACCTCTGTATCTACATCAACCACCAGCAGAATAACTGGGTCGCCCTCTTACCCACCACGCAATACATCCACAATGCCTGGCCCAGCAGCACCACGAAACAGGTGCCATTCCAGCTCCTAATGGGCCATGTGCCACATGCCCATCAACCGCAAAGATCTGAAAAGATGCCATCACTCCAAGAGTGCCTAGACCATATTGATCAAGCCCGACAAGCCACCCAGACCATGATGACGAATGTGCAGTCCCTCATCAGCTCAAGAAAGGGAGTGTGATTTAAGCTGTTTGTCCAAGGACAAAAGGTCTGGCTCGAGGGGAAGCACATCCACATCACCCAACCAAGTGCAAAACCTGCTCAATGAAGATACGGTCCCTTCACCATCACCAGAGTCATCTCGCCAGTAGTTTACCAAGTCACAATACCCCCACAGTGGAGACTTCGGCAAGTCCATGACGTCTTCCACACCAGCCTCCTCACCCCATACATAGAAACTAAAGAGCATGGCCCCAACTTCACAGAACCGCCTCCAGATGTCATCAATGGAGAAGCAGAGTACAAAGTCAAGGCCATCCTTGAATACCACTGATACAGAAGGACTAAAGAACCACAGTACCAAGTCAGATGGAAAGGGTACTCCGCAGCAGAAGATACATGGGAACCTCGGAAGAACCTGAAAAACTCCATGAACCTACTCTGACAATTCCACCGAGACAACCCTGCCGCGATAAGGAGGGCCTACTTAAGACACACCCTGACCACCCTCAAGTCCTCACCTCCCAGTTCACCCCCCAGTTCCTCTCCCACTTCACCTTCCAGCACTTCCACACCACCACCAGCTTACTCCTCCCTCTATGTCCACCCATGGCTTGCCAAAAAACCAACAGCTCAACATCCAAGAAGGTCCCCATGCCCAGGACTCACCCTCACTGTTGCCAACCTCCACAAAGAATGACAGCCAGTCAAGCTCCAGGGACATCCCCTTCACCACCAGAGTATTCACTGTCCACGACACTGATAGCAGCAGTGGCGATGACAGCAGCACTGGAGCTCATGGAGGAAGTAGACCGCATTCTCAATGAAGTACTCATGTCCCTAGCCTGCACTCCGCCCCCAACCTCTCAGACCACCCACTCAGCTCAGACAACTTCTGCAGAGTTTGTAATGCTCCCATCCAGATCGGCGATGGCCATGCCACCTGGAGCCCCTCCCCCATTGTCACGCTCAACGGACTTGTACGCTTCATTTTTACTTTTTACTATGTTTACCACTTCGCACTTCGATGGACAGTAGCATCCTCCTTCCTTGTTGCCCACAGGGAAGCAGGACGCTACTAGCTACTTGACTCTATGGACTGCCGGGCCCCTACGGCCCGTGACTCCGCTCTCGCATCTCATTGCTGTACCATTACTTACCACCGGGTCTGACGGACCGCTTGGACCGACGCGCATCCACTAGTGCTACATCTGTATGCCTCTGCGCATGCGCTGTCCAGACACCTTACTGGCTCGCGCTTCATGACTCACCTACTGTACTATGACTCCTGATGACTCGGACTGCTTACTAGTGTCCTAGGGACACTCTGACTCATACTGACTTGCTCTGACTCATAGCTACTTACTCTGACTCATAGTTACTTGTACTTATACCGCGTACTATGCTTAGGACAGACCTTAAGTCTGTTCTCTTGTAAATCTCAGGCTTGTGAAACGTCACTCATGCTCTTCCTTGTGAATCCTTGCTCCTCAGGCTTATTGCCTGACTTCGCTCAGATTCCCCTCGTCTATGATCAAGGGGAAGGGACTTAAGTTTAAGCATACTCGCAGTACACTGGCTAGGGAGAGGTACTCAGACCTCTTGCCTCTATCGCGCCCTCAGTCCCCAAGTTCAGCAGCATCGCCTATGCCCCCTCCATCGCCATTGGAGGTATGCCCAGATAGTGGGCGTGACACCCATCATGCACCTCAGTTCCACCCTTACTGACACCACCCCAGTCCCGCACCCTCAACCACCTCAATCAATCAACCCCTGCCTTCGTGCAGCACTGCCCATCAGAGCCACCATCACAACCATACTTCCAGCTGCCGACAATGACCTTGCCTGCACCATCCAGTTTCTGCTGCTGGGATTGGTCCCTGCCCCCCACTTCAGTATCACATGCAGCTATGCAGACGTTGCTGCCACCCCCTTTGGTCAAGGAGGAGGTACTGGAGCAACTTCACGCCCCCACGATAGCGCCAGAAATACAAGCCACAGTTAGCCAGACAGCGCGCTCGGCCACTCTGGTTATCTCCTGCAATGGGATCAACTTATCAACAATCCAGGTGAATGCGACATTATCCTTGTCCCCAATCACAACAATAGATTAGTCCCAGCTCAATATTATGCCCACTTCACCCACATTGATGAGCCCCTTGTCCTCGGACACCTAACCACAACATCACCCATCTATGCTGAGCCCTTATTCGCTAAACCCCATCCCGATGCTCACCTTCCAGAAATAGACAACTGGGATCTCATGGCCCTGGAAGGGAGTCACCAACACCGTCACCATGTTGACTGCCTCCTTGATGGCCTCTGTGACGCAGGCGTACTCGCCAAGGTCCACCACTACCACATCACCATCCGCTGACTCCAGTTCCAGGTGGAACAGGAGTACAACCACCTGCTCACCACCCCTGCATGCCGTGCAGAGTATTCTGCCTCCCAACTTGCCACAGACGCTGACTTAGTGCATCATCACTTCAAACTCAGAGACAAGCTTCGTGGCATTGAGATGCACCTCTTCGATGCCGCTGTCATGTCATGCATTGGTCCAAAGCTGGACCAGATCCTTGAACGGCCCATCCTCCCCTCCATGTCCTACTGGCTCTGTGGCCACCCCACTACCCATGAGACTGACATTGTCACAAACCTCCCTGTCCGCATGCCTATCCATGCCCGCTTTATGACCACCCCTTCCACACCACCACGCCCTAGTGCACCACCTGTCTCCCCTGCTCCCATCCCCGTTCATCAGCACATGGTGCGCCTCCTGCGGCGCAAGACCCCCTGCAAACCTGAGTCCTCCCCTGACACTAATGACGTGGGCCATGCCCTGTCTGGCAAGCCTGCCACTTTGGACTAAGCAGTGTGGCAGCTGCTGCCTTAGAGGAGGGAGTACTGTCACAATTCCAGCTTCAGACTGACCGGACTGCTTCTGCTTACAATACCATGCTTACCAGTTCTTGCTGACCTGGCCTCCACTTACTATATGAGATTACCTGACCGCTGACTGATGCTCTTGGCCTATGACTTTGCTAAGAGAGTTCTCCTTGTAGATCCTGGTTGCATGATGGTTGGGAACAGGACCATCATGAGGATAGGCTCATCCACCAGGCTGGAGAATTGGGTCAGAAGTCCTTGGTTAAGTGGATGTCTATACTTACAATACTTGCAAGTAATAGTTGTAGTATATGACATGCTTAGTTTCACAATTGAGACTTGACCTTGCCTCCATCCCCCTTGCCCTTGCACCTTGAGCTCTGCTATCTCAAGCCGCCATTATCTTGTCATTGCCCTTGTCGTCACTTGGGCACTCTAGCTTTATTCCCATGCACCTCTAAGTTGGCTGTAATGACTTAGCTCAGATTGCCTTAGGTTATGCACATCTCATGACTCTGCAATACTCTGAAGAGCTTAGCTTCCCTCCTCATGTCACTGAGGTCACTGCAAGTACCTCGCTAGGATCCTGTGCTCGCTGCTCTCCCACGTGATCTCTCCCTCAAGTCCTTTAGGCTTAGTCGCACAAGTCGTGCCAGAAGGCCCCTCGAGCCTTAACATGGTGGGACCACCACAGTGATGGCAGTGTTGGTGAGGCTGTCGCTGCAATGGCGGTGTTGCTGGGGCCACTGCCACAATGTTGGTGGGACCACTGCAGCGATGGTGGTGTTGGTGTGGTCATCACCACGATGTTGGTGGGACCACCGCCACGGGCAGTGTTGGTGAGGCCACCACTGCAATGGCAGTGTTGGTGAGGCCATCACTGCAATGTTGGTGTGGCCGTCACTGCGATGACAGTGGGACTGCTGCTGTGATGGCGGTGTTGGTGAAGCCATGGCCACGATGGTGGTGTTGGTGAGGCCGCCACCACGATGTTGGTGTGGCTGTTGCCACAATGACGGTGGGACCACTGCTGTGATGGCAATGTTGGTGAGGCTGTCGCCATGATGTTGGTGTGGCCATTGCCACAATGATGGTGGGACAGCTGTGGTGCAGTGATGGTGTTGGCATGGCCATAGCGACAATATGAGTAAGCAGCAATGGTACATGTACAAATGGGCAAGCAGTGATGGGGGGATGACACAGTTATGAGGGACCATGGCTCAAAGCGAGCTCACATTTATGTCACATGATCAAGTGGCTGCTGCATGTGATCTAAGTCGACTTGACTTGGCATGTGACCCTGAGAATAGTCACATGTATCTTGTTGGAATGAAGTGAGGCTGAGATGCCTGAGTACTTGGTTCTGGTAGGTCCTTCATGAAGGGCCTTCTGTGTGATGTTGCACGTGTTATAGCACATGTGGCCAAGCTTTGATGTGGCTTACTAAGCTGGAGCAGTGATAGAGAAGAAGAGGAAGGTAGATGCTTTGTCACACAGGCACAAAGTGATTGCAGGAGGGGTTCAACTTGTATTAGAGATGAAGTTGAGACTGGGGATTCCAGCTCAACTTCCTACTGCTTTTATACTACTACTCCTAGTCACTACAAGTCATAGGTAGGAGTCAATCAAGAGTCAGTAGTGCTCACCAAGAGTCACTACTATGAGTTGCATACTGTTACACTTGGCCTTGGGCGTTCTTAGTGACGTGCTAGTCTGTGACTTGGTTCAGCCCAAGTCCTGCTTCGTGGGGTAGTACCACGGGTACTGTGGTCATTGTAATTGTAGTTCTCCTCTTGATTGCTATGGCTCAAGACGTAGGCCAACTAATGTTCTCCTATTGATTGCTAAGGCTCAATACATAGGCCTTCTGGTGTGCACAAGTGACTAGGTGCACAAGTGATTCTGGTGCACTTGGTGACTCAAGCACAAAGGTGTGAGGGGCCAAAGGTTCCCTGAATACAAGGGAGGAGAAACAAGGGGGTAGAGCAAGAAGCGGAGTGTACTGGTGGTCCTTTGGGGTCTGTTCTGGTTTGTTCTAACCTTGGGGTGTGTCCCACTGCAGGGATTCCAAGGGTCAAGTAGGCTGAATTGTTAAGAGGTCAAGTCTGAGTCTTACATGTCCAAAAATGCGTACTACTTATAGTAAACCAGTCAGGCCCCTATCAAGAGGGACATGTAAGTGTCAGGGCATAGGGCCCATGTCGTCATAAGGGTCCAGAGCACACGCCATAAGGGCGCGGCGGCGTTCTAGTTCAATCTGATGGACGCGTGCAGGATATGATGTCAAGGGTCAGTTCAAGCGTCCAATCATCTAAGAAGCCATTATCGTAATGATGCGCAGCTTGCACACACACCGGAACACATCTGCACCATACCCTAGGACCTAGGGAACACGCCTTCAGTGTGCGGTGATGTGCCGATGTGATGTGAGACATGCATGCACCTGCAGTGCCATGCGTCTGCCACAATCATGCACTCGTAGCATGAGGCTAGGAGCTCCTTCCTAAATAGTCCAGTTCAGTGTCAGTTCCAGTCTCGTACAGTAATTCAGTTGTGTAACATCATAGGGCCTCCCAGGGAGGTCCAAATTCCATCCTTGTCTTGTCTGGTAGCCAACCGCAAGTCCTAGAGGTTGCGCGAGGGCTTGGTCAATGCACAGAGGCAGCGTGATTGTAACACATACAGTCACAACAACTCAGAGGGAGTTGCCATGAGTCGCTATATAGTACAAGTCATGTTGCATCATGTCTCAGTCACGAGGAGTCAGCATGTCACATGACATATGGTCATGTGACAATCAGTAGTCCGAGTTGTGTCACATGATATCTCATCATGTGACAGTACAGGTCACGGGTCAGAGCCCAAATGCACGTAAAGTGAGGGAAGGGAAAGAAACCATAACAGGGGAAGCATCCGAATGGGCAAGCAGTGATGGGGAGAAGCAGGCAAATAAGTGGTGATGGTGAAAAGTGTACAATGAGCTCACCTTGAGCTTGCCAACTTCTGGGGGTGGTGAGTAAACTACAAGAATGGATCCTGGGCCCCAGCACAACCAGTTGCCCAGTAAAGGCCAGGATGTTGCTCCCTCTGAAACTGCAATAAGTTCCATAAAAAGGGAAAGCAGTGAGGGTACCGCCTGCAAATCTCAGAGTGAGGGTGCAAAGAATGGCAACTGGGGCGAATGTCTCATCACATAAGACAACCATTTGGATAGGGAGGAGTGAAAATCACCTGTCATTTTGAGGGGACACACCTGCAAAGGGCACATCCTGATGCCCACCTGATCACATGACCATTCTGATTCTGGTTCAGAAGGAGTGGGGGAAGCATGCGAATGTGCTGCAGCAGCGGCAGCAACAGTGCTGGCATGGTGTGGGTGGGATTGCAGCCACAATGTTGGTGTGGCCATTGCCGTGATGACGGTGCGACTGCCACCACAATGGTGGTGTTGGTGTGGCCATTGCCACGATGATGGTAGGACTGCTGCTGTGAGAATGGTGCTCACGTGGTGGGGATGAAAGTGGTGCAGTGGAGGTGGCGGCGCTGGCACTGGTGCTGGCCCAGATCTGCACCCAACTTGAGAAGGAGAGCACTGTGAAGTGGTGATGGTGAGAAGCGTGCGAATGGGCAGGCAGGCAAGTGGCGATGGGGGGAAACATGTGAATATGCCGCCACCTGCCACAATGGTGCTGGCGTGGTGTGAGTGCAACGTTGACCATTGAGTCATAAATCTCACATGTGATGGACTCAGATGCACAGATGAAACCACAACCTGTGCCGCTCGACCATGAGGCATGGAAAGCTGTCCATTGTGACAGCGTGGAGACTTGTTCTGCCATGTGGGGTTTCAACAGCAGGCGCCCTGTACTAAGTATTCTGGATAATGGCTGCCAACGCATACATCAGTGTTAAGGAATAAACCTGAAGAAGAGATGCACTTTGATGGGAGAGCTGTCCTTGCATATGGGGTGAGCCAGGAGGACGTGGTACTTGGAATGCAGATGCTGCTCATCCATCCCACTGCTTTAAGTGTTTGTTCCATTGCAGTGTGCATGCCTCTGCTGCCATGACCTTTTGTTATTCTTGTTCACACTCCTGCTCACATATGCAGGTAAGAAGCTCCTCCACAGTGATTCCTAGTTGTTTTGTCCAATACAGGTGTGAGATGCCACTAAGGATATATATCACTTGGAAGGGTGTTAAAAAAAAGAAAACATACTGTTGAGCAATGTTTTCCAGTGTCTCAGAATACTTCAACACATAGTCAACAACATTCCTCTGCCATCACCACGGCTGGACAAGTGAACTTTGAGAGGTGTACATTTGCTACTGTTTGACCAAGGGCGGCACATTGGCTCAGATTGATGCAACAAGGAAGGCAAGCCATATGGTACTACTAGTCTTCATTTGAGTTTTGTCACTTGGCCCTTGAACTGGGGAGGTTTCAGAACCCATCAAATTGCTGTCTTGAACAAGCTGTGGGATGGAAGGACGACTCAGATTGGTGTCATGGGCACTCTGAAGCTGAGTGTCTCATTCTGACTCAGAGCGGGGCTGATCACGAAGACTTATGTTCATCACAGGGGAATTGTATAAGGAAAATATTCTACAGGGTACAGAACACGCAATAGAATGGTGAGAAATGAAATGATCATGTTGAGAAGACTGAGATTTAGTCCTGTGTAATGATATCCCATCCGTCCTCCAGATCAACCTCACAGTCTGAGTTCACATCATCCACTGCAACATCAGGCATCGTTGCAACTGCAGTTACATCTGCATCCTTAATGAAACCATGCTGACTCCAATCGCAGAGGCACATGAGTGCATGGGTCATTTGAGCTGATAGACGGTTTCGGGTGTGAGAGAGCAAGATGCGACCCTGGCTAAATACATGCTCAACTGCAATGGATGTAGCTATACAGCAAATATTAGCTCACAACTTGCCTGCACAAGATGGTAGAGAAAATGTACCTGGAATAGTGAGGTAATTGAGTGCCATCTGAGAGAGGCATGGAAAAGAGGCACAATGCTCAAACCACCTAAAGGAGGACATCATCTACTTGTTCAGGATCAGTACTAAGGTAATGGGCTAGCTTATCTTGGAGTTCATTGCATTTGGGAGCAGCCAAGGAAGGAAGTGCATTGAAAATGTTCTTATGTTTTTTCTGTAATATGTACAGCATTAGACTCACAAACATACACAGCAAGGGATTGTACTCACCACCAGTTCCTCAGGCAATTCCTCAACTTCATCCTCATGATTAGTTGCAGTGCGTGATGCGTACAAGTGCTCATACTCCTCACATACAATCGACTCTGCAGATTCGATCCACTCTGGCTCCCAGTTAGCTGAGTTGAAATATGCAAGTTTGTGATGTGGATGTAAAACTATTTTGGAGGTAAGTGGCCCAAGGGAAGTCTTGGGGTCAACTGTAACATACCCATGGCAATATGGTAGACTTCTGAGTTATCTGTCATGTTGTAATAGCGGTTCAGTGTCTTCTTTGCAATGCCCAATGCTGATTGAATGGCTGGTTGGTATGACAGGTTCGTTGCATCAATTGCAAAACGTTCATCAATATGGTCCATTGCAGGTATGACAGTGGCCAGATTTGGTGTTCCCCGAGAGAAGAATAGAGTGGCATCCTTGAGAATCTATATGAAAGATGACTTGGAAGTGTGTCCATGCGTACACAGTCACAGTGTGACTCACCTCAAGGATGTTGTGCAACTGTTTCACAATCTTCCATTTGTGCATAGTCAAGGCATACTGGCTTAACTCATGGTCTGGATCAGTGACCATCGATTTGATGGGCTTCTGGTACAACAGTGCAAAGTTCAGCATATCAAATGTTGAGTTCCACCTGGTTGAAACATCACATGGCATGTTTCAAACAGGCATTTTCATCTCTCCAAGGAGTGCTTTCCATGCCAGCAACAAGAGAGTTGTAGAGTGTATAATCTTGTAGGTGATTTTGCAAAGCTGTCAAGTTCATATCAGGTACATGCTACTGTAGGTGTGTCAAGAGCCTACCTTGACAAGCACAAGTCTAACAGGGCATATACTCTTGCTCAGTTCTACTTGTTCATGGCTCGAGAGTCCTGCAAACACATCGTTGAACTCATCATTGCCTTTATCATCTTGGTTGTCATCCTTCTGTGCCTGCAACCTGGTTTCCATCTCCTCAAGGTCAATGCCTTGTGCCAGCTCACGAAGTGCATTCTCCGCTTCATCTAGTGCTTCATCTGCTTTTTTCTTCGGTATGTCAAATTGCTTTAGTAGACTCTTTGCAACCAGATTAATAATATGTGCAAAGCAGTGTGTCCAGTTTGCATCCCCAGCAAAGTTTGGGATTAAATCCACCAATTTGACAATCATTGCGTCATTGGTGCTGGCATTATCACAAGTAATGCTCAAGAGCTGAATTTGTACAAGTAAGAAGTATGTTATGATAATATTATTTGATACTCACCTTGTTACCAATCCCAAAGTCATCCAAAATTTTTGCAAATGCTGCTGCAAGGTTGACTCCTGAATGTGACTGAAGCCAACCATTAGTTGGAGAGTGTGATCCAGAATCATACAGGTACATGCCTCCACCACCTCAACTAGATCTAGCAGAATACTAATTGGATTACCCTTCACCTCAAAATGAGCCGTGATGGCAATGTACACCCTGTGGTTAGGTGATGTCCATGCATCTGTGGCAAAATTGAGCAAACCATCATGCCCCTAAAGGATTTACTGCTTAATTATGAGGTAAAGATATGAGTGGGTCTATGCACACACAACAACTTGGCAATGCAGTTGCATGCTTTTACAAACACAAGTTTCACATCTCATGAAACAGTTGACAGTGAAGGTAGGTAGTACCCTGGTCGTCCAGTTTTCATCAGACTCTGGAAGCGATGGTCACTAACTATCTGGAAGGGTCGCAGGCTTTCTGAGACCCATTGAACAATTTCAGCCCTCCAAAAGTAATGTCAGTCAACGTTCAAACTCCATGGATGGTGTGCATACTTTGTCTGGGTCTTTGTATGCTGTCAATGTGAGTATGAAACCTTCCCATTGTCCTTTCATTCAAAGGCAGCTGTAATTGAACCATTGTGCAGGATTCCATGGATGACCTTGGTGCATGCCTCAGATGTGTCCTGTGCCTTGTCAGCTGTTTGGACAGCCTCTTTGCCCCAGCAACTCTTTACATGTTGCCGCATATTCCCCGTGGATTGGGCATCCTTGCCACCTAGGTAATGGTGGACCTTGTGCTTGCACCCCTTTCCGAGGCACTTGAAAGTGTGACACTTCCTTCCATCAATATACTCAATGATTGGCATTGCTTCGAAGAAGGCATAAATGCATGATGTCCATTCACAGCTCATGCATTCTGTTATATTTTGGTAAGTCTATCCTGATGTGTAAAGTTGAAGAGGTCTCACTAAGCTCTGCCTCATCATCCTCTGCAGTGTCTTCATCCTTGTCTTCCCCATCTTCACTTTCAGTCACCCCAGTGGCCCCATCGCTGTGAGTACCAAAGTTTTTCACAGAGCCTGTAATAGTAATGTCTCCTTCCTCATCAGAGGTGACAACAGTCTCCTCTTCTGTATGAATGGAGACTGAGTGTGTGTAAGATGATGTGCCCAGATTGAACTTCAATTTTTTGGCATTTGTAGCAGATATAGAAGTAGCCTTTCACTTTGTAGAGTTCTTTATGGGGTTGGCTGATTTTGGTGCCATTGGGGAAATGAGTCTAGGGGCTTACAAGATCAAGTGGAGTGCTGCAGAGGTAGTGGGATGATGATGTTGAGTTTTGGGTCGGAAATTTGCAATCACCTAAAGACACTAAAGTAGAACTGTGGACTGTGGTTGGTAATGTTGGTTTCATGAGAATTGTGGTTGGTGTGCTGAGAACTGTGGCTGGTTTGCCAGGGTGCTAAAACAAACAAATTTGCCACAACCCACATTATGGGTGTGAGTTGCCAGTGGGTTGGCAGAAAGTGACCCACACCCACACCCACAATAACCATGGGTGTCAACCCACATGGGTTACCCATACCCATGCCAATCACTACCCCTGGTTGCTGCATCACTGATTGATTTGTTGCTGAGCTAGGAGTTGCAAGTTTTCTTCCACTGCAGGTGTGAGTGCCCCCCTTGCCATGAATAGGCTTTGCAAATTTTCTTCAATTGTGGGGATGACTGTTCAACTGTTCTCCACACTTCTCAAGACTTCTCTCAAAACCAGCTCTCCCTGGTCAATCTCCTGTGCCAAGGCCACAGCCTTGTCTTTGTTGTTGTGTAGGCTGATTGCAATCCCCCTCTGCTGTTCAAGATGGTGAAGGGAATGTTCAAGTCAACTGATCAGGAAGAGATCAGTCATGTCAAGTCAAGATAGGATGTATAGGAAGGCCTCAATGTGGGGTGAGGTCTCCAGGTTGTTTTCTTTATTTGCAGTAGATGACAATATCATCTGTGTAGACAAAGACTTGGTACCCCAGAGTTTTGAGTACGATTTGGCAAAGCAGTATCCAAAGATACCAAGTAATGTGAGCTGCAATGTCAAGGGGGTCCAGGTTGTTCCTTTAGGCCCTTTCAATAATGATCTGGAAGTTCTCTCATAACCTTGCAATTTCCAGGAGCAATTTGAAAAGACATGTAAGCATCCACACTTCCAAATCAGGGTTGTTGAGTTCTGCTAATACCCTTGACAGTGCATTCACTGCTCAGGTGATTGTATGGATCCTTTCTTCGAGTTCTGCTTGGCGTTAGAGCAGTCTTGTGGTGTGGATAACAAGGTTAATGCCTTCACATTTGAGATGGTTTTCTTTGATGGCCACCTTGGCAATCAATTATGCAGAAGCTTCTGCTTATGCTATGCCACACATGGGGCGTCGGGTAGTGTTTCAAGGTCCAGTCCTATGGACCAAAAAAAGACCGGGACTGCAACCGGACTGGACCATGGACCGGTCTTTTTTGCAGTTGCAGTTGCCTGGTTTTGGCAGTGGCCTGGTTGCCGGTTGCACCACTTTGGGCAGTGCTCATGGACCGCTGAAAGACCAGTTTCAACTGGTTTCAACCAGTCTTTGCACTGTACATATTTAATAGGTGTTGGTGCGCTGCTAGATTTATTTTTTACTCTTCTTTAATCTCCATTTATTCATGTTTTCTTCTTAGCAGCGTTTAAGCAGAGTTTCAAACTCCATTGAACATCATCCTGTTTAGGAAGTATAGTACTCTTCCTCTCAATCGAGCATCATCAGGTCGCATGTCCCATCAACTGATGGGCCCCTAGTAATCTTTAGGTGTGCAATTATGGCCTAGATAAGAAGACCTGCAGATTGAAAAAAGGTAAGTATGAGGGAAAGTTAGAGATTGAGACAGGGAAAAAAACAGGTGCGTCGTTGCTAACTGATATAAGATAAAATGGCTACATCGCCTTCTTTCCCTTTAGGACAGCAGCAGCCAGTGGTGGCGGTGGCAGTAATGGCAGCACCAAGCCCGGCGCACCAGCGGCACTAGCAATGACAGCAGTACCAGGCACGGCAGCGGCGGTGGCTGCAACATGACAGCACCAGCAGCATGGCACCAGCGACAACAATGGCAGCAGGTGTGGCAACAGTGGCGGCGGCAATCACAATGGCAGCAACACGGCGGCGGCACCAGCAACAATGGTGGCCACAGGTGCGGGATTTGCAATGGCCACAGCAGCACGACAGCGGGGGCAGCACCGGCACTGGTGGCAAATGGCAGTAACAGACGCGGAACCAGCAACGGCTGCAGCAGCGCAACAACGGGGGCAGCACCAGCACCGGTGACAACAGGTGCGGAACCCGCAACGGCAGCAGCAACATCACGACAGCGGGGGCAGCACTAGTGGACGCACCGGCAGCGGCACCAACAACCACAGCAGCACAAGTGATGGCAAGGTACCAGCAACCGCAGCGCTAGCGATGGCGACGGTACCAGTGACCACAGGAGTACCAGCAACCGTGGCACTGGCAATGCAACTGCAGTGGCACTAGCGGTGGGGGCAGTGGGAGCAGCAACTAGAGTGGTCGCTTGCTCCTACCATACTTATTTTTTAGTTAGATTGTATCTACATAAATTCAGATTTGAATATAGACATGTTTTTATCAATACATAACTAGTTGCAACTGCAAAAAGACCAGTTGAGACCAGTTGGCAACTGGTCTTGGGTGAGACCAGCTGCAACCAGTTTTTTAGCTACAACTGGACCGACATAGACCAGTCCATAGTGGTCCCAGTCCGGTTTTTTGTAGATTCCTGAAAATGTGAACTGGTCCCGGTCCTGGTTGTATGCCATATAAGGCAAAAGACCGGACCGGACCAGACCTTAAAACACTAGCGTCGGGTCAAGCACAAACAATCTTGAAGTCGACAAGGCTACATGAGCACAAGTTGATTCAGGATGAAGGCAAGACAGAGAGTCTGGGTGATGTTGCTTCACGCAGAGTCACGGTCTTGTCACAGGAGGTGAGGTGTAGAAGAAGGGGTAGCATGCTCTTCTTTGTGTACAACAAAGAAGGAGATGCTAACTCTTATACATCAGCCTTTGCGCAAAAAACTTGTCAGGACTTGTACAAGCTTGTACAAGTCATGAAAAGCCAAAAAGTGACAAGTTGACAAGCCAGGTCCAAATTCTCACAAGTCCTATGTTCTTGGGACGCAACCAGCTACAGCAAGTTAGAAAGTTGAAAAGTTCACAAGACAGAACCTTAAATGAAATGAATTTGAAAATTTGCCAGATCAATCTCGGCTCCAGCATGGGTAACTCCTGCCGGTATCCCACACCCAAGTGTACCTGTACCTGCCTGCAGCATGGGTCTGCCAGTATCACTTGTCAACAGTGCCCCACCTGCCCCACATCCGCTGTTCCTGCGTGCATCTGCTTTTCCTGCGCGCATCCACTTTTCCCACGCACATTCACTGTTCTGACTTGCAGTCTATTAATAGTTGACAAAATATATTGATTATTGTACTGTAACTCTAACTATCTAAACTAAAAGAACCCCCTAGCTCACTTCACTGCTGGCACGTGCGCTGGGGTCAAGCACTCGAATACATGTCAGCACACAGGGGCACTGCCTGCTGCGCCTGCTCATTGGGGTGGGGGTGGCATGGTGATGGGAGCACAGGAATGCGCACCAGCGTGCGGGGGCATTGCCCACGGTGCCTGCTCATTGGGGTGAGGGTGGTGCATTGACGGGAGGGAATGTGAATACGTACCGGTGCATGGGGGCATTGCTGGATGCACCTGCTCATCAGGGTGAGGACGGCACATTGACGGGAGAGAATGTGAATACGCACCAGCACATGAGGGCATTGCTGGATGCAGCTGCTCGTCAGAGGGACTGCCACCGCTGCATTGACAGGAGGGCACAGGAATATGCACCAGCGTGTGGTGGTGTTGCCTGCTGCGCCTGCTCGTTGGGGGGAGGGCCACCAGTGGCTTGATGGCCAAGCACTTGGATACGCACCGGCGCACGGGGGCTTTACCTGCTGCACCTGCTCATTGGGGGAGAGCCGCTGATGCATTGATGGTCGCAGCAATGGGGGCTGCAGGAGCAGTTGGGATGTGGTGGAGATGTGGGGTGGCAAGGGCAGCGAAGTGGTCGAGATGTGGTGGAGAAAAACAAAAACAAAAAGACATGAGCGAAATCATAGAAATGAGGAAAATTGGTCACTGACCTGTATGCCTAAGCATGACCCCTCAAATATGCTGGGCACATGCGTAGACGATGGGTGACTGTGTGATGAAGAATGTGTGGTGTGTGGTGCTGTGGCAGAAGAGTGAGAAAAGAGAACAAGGGGGAAGCTACGTACGGATAAGTGTGCAGAAGTACTGTCTTCCTCGTTCACTGGGAGATGGTGTCACTGAGCAATTCAGCTGATTAGTATCACTACTAGTTTGGTTTCCATAAGAAAAATGGGTTTACTAATATTGCAATGCAAGGAATGGCCATAGAGGGTGCAGCAATGCATAGCCAGGTTTGGACTTGTCCATTTTTTTCATGTTCATGACAAACACAACACGTGCAAATACTTGTGGCCCCCCAAATTTTTTTCCATTTTCAAACATGTCCCCTGCCTCAATCTCAATCTCAACCCCTCCTCCCCATCCAAATGGGATGTAAGGGATATTGATTTGTGTATTTGGAAGATGGTGCCCTTCCAGACACTAATGTGTACGTACCCTTCTCCCCTTCTTTTTTTCTTATTATTCTGCCACAGCACCATGAGTGTGGCCTTTGTTGCACATTCGCCCATCATCTATGCATGCATGCAGCATGTTTGAAGGTCATGCCTAGGCATACAGGTCAGTGCATAATTGTTCCTATTTTCTATAATTTTGCTCATGTCATTTTTTCTTTGTCCATTGTTCATGTGGTGAATTGATTGGCGTTCACTCCACCATGCCTCAACTGTTTTGCTGCCCTCGCCGCCACACATCTCTACTATGCCCTGACCACAACCGTGACTGCAGCCTCCATCTCTGTGACAGTCAACGTGCCGGCGGCTCTCCCCCTGATGAGCAGGTGCAGTGGGCAACACCCCCACATGCTGGTGCGTATTCCCATGCCCTCCCATCAATGTGGTGGCAGCGGTCCCTCTGACAAGCAGCCGCATCTGGCAATGCCCTCACATGCCAGTGTGTATTCGCATTCCCTCCCGTCAATGTGCCGCCCTCACCCTGATGAGCAGGCGCAGCAGGCAACACGCCCAGTGCGCATTCCCATGCTCCCATCAACACACCACCTTCATCCCAACAAGCAGGCACAGCAGGCAGTGCCCCCACGCGCTGATGCGTATTCGAGTGCCTGGCCCTAACATGTGCCAGTGGCTCTCCCCCCAACAGGTAGGCACACCAGCAGTTCCCTGTGCCAACGCATATCAAAGCGCACGTCTGCCAGCGGTGAAGTAACTGGGATCTCTTAGTGTTTTTATTTAGATAATTAGCTACACAATATATATAATTTATGAATCCAATTGACTGTGAGTGAGCCAGAACAGTGGACATGTGTTTGAATGGTGGGGCACAGGAATATCAAATGCACGCAGGAACAGCGGATGTGTGCAGGCATGCCGGCACTGGTGAGTGTGGGATACTGGGGTCCATGCTGCAGTACAGGTACAGCTGGGCATGGGATACTGCAAGAGTACCCAGGTACAGGTACCTGGTACCTGGGTTGAGCGTGGGATACCTGAAGTTTGATTACTTAATTTAATGATACTGCTTGTCAGCTTGTCAGCTTTCTGGTACTTTCTGTCTTGTGCTAACTTGTGAACTTGTTGACAAGCTGAAAAGCAGTGAAAAGTGGTGAAAAGTGGCTACAAGTCCACAAGCATTTTGCGCATTTAGTGTATGGCCCAGGTAACCCTGGGGTTTTTTTTCTGTACCCTTATCCGTACCCGCCAAAACCCTTATCCACAGTGAGGGGTAAGGGTTCCTGTCTAGATGGATAAGGGTTTGGTAAGGGTTACAGGGGTATGATACCCCTGTTACCCCCCTGTACCCATGCACTAAGACTCAAAGACTTAAATATATTGGAATAGTATATGCAATAATGCTAATGGTATGAGTACATAGATTCTCTGACAGCTGGGACCAGCACACTGTCGCAGTGCCTCCCGATGTGCGCAACATTTCAGACCTGAGCGATGCCTGTGCGAGGTCACTTTGTTGAGTCGACGTCGACTGCATGCCCAGCTCGTGTGTGGGCCACGCGGCACGAGGGGCACCCAGGATGACGAGCGTGGCGGGTGGAGGCCGTGGGTGTTGGTATCAATGTGCTGCACCTGGCTCATGAGTGGCATGAGGGGTGCCCGGGATGACAGGGAGCATGGTGGGTGGAGGCAGTGTGTTGGTAGCCACGTGCCAGTGCTGGATGATGAGTGCGGCAGGTGGAGGCGGTGGGCATTGGTGACTGCGTGCCAGTGCTGGATGAGGAGCGCAGCGGGTGGAGGCTGTGGGCATTGGTGGCCACGTGCTGGTGCTGAATGAGGAGTGCAGTGGGTGGAGGCCGTGGGTGTTGGTGGCCGCGTGCCGGTGATGGATGAGGAGCGCGGCGGGTGGAGGCCATGGGTGTTGGTGGCCGCATGCCAGCTCCAGCACTGGACGAGGATGGGGGTGGAGAGGGGTGTTGTGTGACGGGGAGTGCGGCGGGCAGAGGACCGTGGGCGTTGCTAGTTGCATGCCAGTGCTGGTGTGGCCAGGGACGGGGGTGGAGAGGAGAGACGCCTGGGGTGACGGGGAGCGTGGTGGACAGAGGACCGTGGGTGTTGGTAGCCACGTGCTGGTGCCGGTGCTGGTCGAGGATGGGGGTAGAGAGGGTGATGGGTGACAGGTGATGGGGAATGTGGTGGGCGGAGGACCGTGGGCGTTGGTAGCTGCGTGCCAGTGCCGGTGCTGGTGCTGGCTGAGGGGGTGGAGAGGGGTGACGGGTGACAGGGAGTGCGGCGGACGACCATGGGCGTTAGTAGTCAGTGCTGGTCGAGGGCGGGTGTGGAGAGGAGGGTGATGGGGAGCACGGCGGACGGAGGACCATGGGCATTGGTAAATGTGTGCCAGTGCTGGTGCTGGTCAAGGACGGAGTGGAGAGGGGTGATGGGTGATGGGTGATGGGGAGTGCAGCGGAGAACTGTGGGTGTTGGTAGCCGGTGCTGGTCAAGGATGGGGGTGGAGAGGGGCAACGGGGAGCGCGGCAGACGGAGGACCATCAACGTTGGTAGATGCGTGCTGATGCCAGTCAGCAACCAGTGCTGGTCGAGGACGGGGGTAGAGGCTGTAGAAATACTGTAAGTGATGGTGTCTTGATATTTGTCGCAGCATTATGATCTCCTTTAATCGTGGGACAACGAGAGTCACGTTCTTGCTGGAAACACCGGCATTGTGGAATGTGGTTCAGAGTCATCTGCATAGCAGATTTGTCAATGGAGTGTGCAACAAGGGTGTCACTCCCGTGACTCCCCCAGGATTGACAATCGATCAATTGAACTTCATCTCCACCTCACCAAGAACTCAGTGGAAAGTGCAGTGTGATGACAGAAGACAGAAGGTTGCTCGTGCCATGCCGCAGTAGCTGCAATGGATGACAATGGGGAAGAGGTCGAGCTAGGCAAAAAAGTGGATGGTGGGGTTGAGCAATGGCCTTACAGAGAAACAGGACAACTGGTGCCCCAGAACACTAGCCACAGTGGACAGAAGGATAGATTGATAGAGCAAGTTAACAGATAGACAGGAGTTTAGTAACATACTATTGGAACGACTGGATTGACTTCGCGTACCAGGCCTAGATGTCTCAGGTAGTGACCTCTGAGTTGCCAGTGGTCTGCCATTGGGGCGGAGTTTTCTATGAGGATAAGGGTAGCAGGCTGTATCCTTATTGAGCGGGCTGGAAGAGGCCTGGTGGAAGCATGGTGGATGTGAGAGTAACAGGGCACGGGTAAGGCATGACACGGGTGCGGGTGCGGTTTTGGGATTTCCCACCCAAGGCAAAACCGCACCCTTAACCACGGGTATACGGTTTCTTATGGTTTTTACTACTATGGCTTTGTGTTTTTGCTACCAGCTATTTTTTTGTTTTTTTTTGTTTTTTTGTTTTTTTTGTTTGTTTTTACCGGTTCCATGCATTGCCAGTCACACAGCATTCTTCTCTCACACCGCCACCATCCCCACCTCAAAACACGAACGTGTGGGGTTTTCCAACCACCACCCCCCTCCCTCGCTCCAAACGCGAGACAGAGGGGGGTTTCTGTCTACAATGCTGCCAACATCGTCCCCTCAAAAAGAAGATTTCAAACCATCACCCTCCCTTGCTCCAAATGCAAGAACAAGATATGTTTTTTTTTTTCTTGTTTTTTCTTTGTTCCTACTGACAAGTCTTCGACAATGACAGCCCCCTCGTATCCATGCTCCCGTATTGCCTGCGTGCCCCACCCACGCATCCCACACCACCTGTGCGCCCTCACATCGCCACACTTATGCACATCGCCAAGACCGTGCATGCAGCCCACTGTAAATAAGTAGAATACATGGTTATGAATAGTTTTTGTAATGAATTACATTATGCCCCTGCCCCCCTCCCTCGCATCAACTACGAGTCGGAGGGGTAGCGCTGCTTACCGCCACGTGGCGGCCTTCAATCACGGTCGCTCACCCGCCCACTGATCACCCCCTCTGGCAGATCGCACGCCCGCACGATGCTCGCATGCCCGCACGACGCCCGCACACCCGCAAGACGCCCGCACAACTCCCACATGCCCGCAAGACACCCGCACGCCGCCTGCATGCCTGCAAGATGCCTGCACGATGCCTGCTCGCCCGCATGATGCCCGCACGACGTCCGCATGCCCGCACGACTCCCACACACCCGCACGACGTCCGCATGATGTCCGCATGCCCACACGATGTCCGCACGATGTCCGCACGCCCGCATGACTCCCGCACGCCCACACAATGTCCACACGACTCCCGCATGCCCGCATGACATCCACACAACGCCTGCATGCCTGCATGACGCCCGCATGTCCGCACAATGCCCGCATGACTCCCACATGCTCGCATGATGCCCGCACGTCTGCACGATGCCCGCACGACTCCCGCACGCTCACACGACATCCACATGACGTCCGCATGCCTGCACGATGTCCGCACGCCCGCATGATGCCCGCACATCTGCACGACACCTGCCTGCACACATGCCACCCGCATGATGCACGCACACCTGCCTGCGTGCCCGCAGATTGCACACTTGTGGGGGAGGGATCATATTTATTTTTATTTAGATTGTAGTTCCCCTTGTGTGCCCTTATGGCCATTTTTTTTAAATATAATTGCTTCAACCACACCACAGGTTCAGAACACTGCGAAAAACTGTGGCCAAACCACGGTTAAAAAAAAACCGTGAACATTTATGGTTTAACCGCACCTGTAACCGTTCAGGTGCAGTTTTGACGGGTGTGGGTGTGGTTTCAGAAAATCCCACCTGGGGGTTACCCATGTCATGCCCTAGGCATGGGTGGCGCAGTGCCTCACAACACGCTCGCTGACATTGGCATGACGGTACGGTATAATGTGCGGATCCTCATATACTAGACATCAATATTATCCCAATCAGCAGACAACTCTTCCATCCTTTCCTCCCCAATAAGCACCTCCAGTGCTGTAACCTCTTTGATGTCATTATCTCGGACATACCCCTGCAAGCTCCATACTCCAACACACATAAGGGCACGTGTTGACTGAACTGAGAGACGGTTACGGGTGTGAGAGAGAAGAAGACGGCCCATGCTAAAGGTTCGTTTGACACCGACAGAGGTAGCTAGTAATGATATTGAACTTGAATGCGGTATAAGAAATAAAGATATGAATACAATCACTTACAAGGGATGACAAGATAATTGATTGCCATCCTTGACAGGTGAGGATAATCTGCACGACGATCACACCACCAACAGACAGCATCAACAACATACTTGGGGTCAGAACCAAGGTAGTGATCAAGCTTGTCACGAAGGTCTGTGGACTCAGGTGCAGCGAGGGTGGCCATGTTATCGAAAATGTTATCACTGGTTGATGGGCATGCAGCGGCCTATAAGAAGAATAAGGTAAGACTGAAGAGAAATATATGAATCAACAATACACACCCTGTTACCCAACGCTGACCCCTGAGATGCAGAGGGTTTATATGAGAGGTCAAACTCGTCTTGCACAAGCTGCCTGGCATCCTCAATCCAGTCGTCCTCCCACTTTGCATTTGTAAAATAATTGAGCTTGTGACGGGGATGAAGGACTGAAAAGCTAGAACATTGAGCAAGTATGAAACACGAAGATAAATGAACATACCCATTGCAATCCGATAGGTATTGGAGAAATCTGTCTTTGCATAGTAACGGTTCAAGGTTTTCTTACCAACACTCAAAGCCACATGAACAGCAACAGAATACTTTGAGGAGAGGGCGTTCGTAGCCAAAACTTCATCAATGGTGTCCATGGCAGGGATAACCATGGTGACGTTTGTGGTGGGGTGATCAGCTGAGTGCTCCCGAGAGAAAAAAAGTGTTGCATCCTTGAAAATCTGTTCCGAATGGTAACACATATTTAGAACGAAAGGTCAAGTAACGCACCCTAAGTACTTCACAGAGCTCTTCAGCAATCTTCCACTCCTCCTTTCCAAGCTCATAATCACAGAGCTTCATATTACGTTCTGCTGTGATAGTGTCAATGGCCATGCAGTACTCAATAGTGAACTTCAGCATGTCAAATGTTGAGTTCCATTGTGTTGACACATCCCATGGCATCATGCGAGCATGGAGTTCCAGTTCTTCAAGGATCTCATACCATCGGGGAAGGATAATAGTAGACGAGTTCTTCATGGCAAATGCAATTTTGTGCAGCTGAGAAGTGTGCGACACATCAACAAAGTTATTTTCAAATGGAGTTTATTTTTTCACGCACCTTGACAAGCATCAGCCGCACCGGTTGCACGCTCTCATTGAGTGCAGCGAGCTGCTCCATGGTCATGGTATCCCTCTCATCCACCCAATCCTCCATATTCTCTTGGATCTCTTCTTCGTTGTCATCATCCCCACTGGGCCCACTCTCAGCCATCTCCTGTTCCTCAACATCAATGTCTCCTGCAAGCTCCATCAATGCCATGGTTGCCTCATCAATTACTCTATCTGCTTGAGCCTTTGGTACATCAAATTGTCGAATAATACTCTTTGCAATCAAATTGAGGATATGTGTAAAACAGTGGGTCTGACTTTCCTGTCCCTTGAACTCATCAATGAGCCCTTTGAGCTGGCGTATCATCTCATCGTTATTGCTGGCATTATCACAAGTGATGCTCAAGATCTAATTTCATATAAGTAACAGATAAATTGACTTTATTTGTTGACTGACCTTATGTGCAATTCCAAAGTCTTCAAGGATCTTAGCAAATACTGCTGCAAGAGTGATCCCTGTGTGTGAGGTTGCAACCTGAACCAGATTGAGTAGCATGGAGATCAGAGCACCATCCTGCTCAAAGTGGACCGTTACAGTGACATATGCTTTGTGGTTTGGAGAAGTCCAAGCGTCTGTTATGAAGCTCAGCTTACCCTTGTAATTCTGGTGCGTACATGTATTAGATTATATTGCCATTGACAAATGACTGATTATACCTGTAGCATTGTTGCAATCCTTTTGCGGCAGTGTACAAAAATTTTCTTAGTATCCCGAGAGACCGTTTCGGGTGAAGGTATGTAATATCCTGGTCTTCCCGTCTTCATCAAGCACTCAAAGCCTCAATCCTTAACTATCGTGAATGGACGCATACTTTCAGCTACCCATCGAATGATCTCCACACTAACAACTTTATAAGCATGTGGATAGGGAGACAAATGAGAGCGTACCATGCTTCAGCCTTGGTATGTTGTCTATGCGAAAATGTTACCTTGCTCTTACCCTTAATACGCTCAAACATAGCGGCAATGGACCCATCTGGCATCCTCAAGGATTTCTCAACAATCTCACAAGTAGTGCCCTGTGATCTTGCAGCATCCCCCCCTGCTACTGCCTCCTCACCCCAGCATATCTTTGCATGGCGGCGAAGATTACTTGTTGAACTTCCATCAGCAGTATCAAGATACCTTCAGACATGTCTCCGGTTCTGGCCCTTTCCTTTGCAATGTTTTGCATTGCACTTGAAGACATGAACACGCTGAGGTGGGTTGCTAACATAGTCAATGGATGGGACTGGGTGGAAGAACGCATATATTGGTGCGTTCCAGTCTTTCAAGAGGCGATCTGCATTAATGTCAGCAAGTCATTTACTAATAGACCCTTGAGGCATACCACACTCAGCCTCATCAGTCTCTTCAAGTTCAACCACTGGCATGTCCTCTGAAGACTCAGAGTTGTCGTTGACATTAATCACAGATGATGCCTTCACCCTCTTCCCACCAATAACCTCATTGTCATCATTTTCATCTGAAGATGTGGTAAGTTGGGGTGTGTTTGAGGGGCTAATGTTGCTGGACTGGTGATCTTTGTCTTGGGCTTCCTCACTCTCAATAGAGAACCTTGGTGAGCTGGGAGCTGATGATCTGGATGTGGTGGCCATGGAGGCTGACCATTGTGTGTCAGCTGGTTGGGAAGTAACTAGAAGCAACAGGTATGTCAGGAATTCTTTAATTTGCAAGAAAAACTTACAAGAATTATTTTTTGTTAGCTTTGTAAATCTTTTCTTTGCAGACTTTGCTGCAATAATGGCAGCCTTCTCCGCTTCTGGACCTTCCTTGCCAGTAGTTCTTGTTGCTGCCTTCATCTTTTTGGATTTGTTTGCAAGTGCCAAGCGCTCTGAGGCCTTCCGTTTGCGTGTGCCACTGATGATGTCTGCAGGGTCTTCACCAGGTCTGGCATTGGGGGGCTGTGGAGGCATTGGAGTAGAGCGACTAGAGTCTGGGAATGCGGCTAACTGCTGCCCTGTTTTTTATTTTTGTATATATTGGTAGTTTTACATGGTCTATGCTATGTTGGGGTGTCGCCGCATTGGGGCTCAGGCTGCTCAGCTGCTGGGCCCCAAATTATATTGTACACCCACCAACCCCCCTATGGGTGACGGGTTTGGGAAGGGTTTGAGAAATCAAACCCTTACCCTTATCTGTGCCTACCCTTAGGCCCAACCTGCAGGGGTGTCAAAACCCCTGCCAATCACTATGCACATTGGCTGATGCTAGTCACATGAGATAGCAAGGAGATCAGACAGAGAGATGCAGATAAACAAGATAGATTGTAGTTATCACTGACAACTACAATAGAGACCAAGTGTGTAATCTGAGAGTTAAGCAGAAGCTTGGGGAATAAGCCCCAAGCTACTGTGCCTTATATACATGTTCCAGACTGTGGCCATGTCACCCTCCTGCCACCTAACACCCATGTGAGTCAGAGGTAAGTAAGCAAATGAGTAAGCATAGTCCCATGGGAGTTATGGGGAGTGGGAAGCTGGAGGTGGATGCGTCCCCCTGTGCCTTCAGCTAGTGCTCAGCATGGGAGGGGGGACACCAGGAAGTGGGGGGGGAGAGGCATGTCATGTGATGCTGGGCATCACATGATAAGTAATGGTACAGTAAAAACAAAGTAAAGTCAGTCCTATGCATGGCAGCTTGACTGTGTGTAAAGTGGACTCCTTATATAGGAGTCCTACAGGGAATCATGTGCTACTACTACTGAGTCACAACGAGGGTAGTAGAAAGTTCTAGTGAGTTCCATATCTAAATATAGTACCAGGACAAGTCACAAGCTAAGTATAGTAGCTGACTGACCTGTGGATCAGTCAGCATGAGTCATGAGGCAGGACAATCAGTCAGTGCATTGCTGCACATCAGTCAGCAATCTGTAAGCATGTACAGTAAGCAATGAGTCATAGATGGGTGAAGGGTAAGCATAGTATTGTAAGCAGTCCATAACACAAGGGAGAGGTGGTCCAGGCAGTCCATGGGAGAGATCATAACATGCTTGTGATGAAGTGGTTCAGAGCTAAGTTGTTGCAGCCAACTTAGAGGGGCATGGGAGTGAAGCAAGAGTGCTGAGTGAGCATTAAGGCAAAGGCAAGTGACTTAGAGTGGCAAGCTCAAGGGCTGAAGCAAGGTCAGGTCTTGATTGTGAAACTAAGTCAAGCTTAAGGCTTGACTGGTGTAAACTGGGCTCCTTATATAGGGAGCTACAGGGAGTCATGTGTGCCACATTTTGGACTGACTTTATTTTGTTTCTACTGTTACACCTGAGCACTGGGTGTATCATATTGGTCTATTGCTGAGTTGAGTCTTGACTCAGACACTGCAAGTCTTGGGCTTGAGACTAGATGCAGTGGTGGTCCCCTTAGGTGTGCAACCCAATGTCAAGGGTTCACAAGGGGAATTCAAAGTCAGGCAATCAGCCTGAGGATCTGAGGGTGCACAAGATGAGAGGAAGGCCGATTGGCCACCAAGGGCCAGAGCAGAGCTCAGTATTGGTACAAAGAGAACAAGCCTAGGGGATACAAGCTACTCTAGGCAGTCTTATATAGGTAAGGAGTCACAGGAGTCGGATACCAAGTCAGGTCACATGGGTCTGTATTGTAATGGAGTTTAGGGTTCAAGGCAGCCAGGGGCTGGTAAGGGAAATGGTAGCATAGGGTGGTCAAAAAGCATAACACTGCCCCTCTGTTAGGTTCAAAGACATCCCAGCTTCACCAGGCATCCATCATGGTCATGTCCTTGTCAATGTTAGAGAGTGGGGCATCCAATGCTGTGGTTATGTGAAAGTCCCAATGGAAATGTGCCTCAAATGTAAGGCAGGTGGCAACATTTTGTGTGGTGATCTCATGTGCATGTTTTAGCAACACAGTCACCTGATGGTTCAAGTCAAGTCTGTGAGGGTTGGATCTGTGATGGTGGCGAGATCAGTGGGGGGTGATGAAGTGTCGCTGTCGATGTGTGGTTGTTCCAGGGGAGGATGATGGGTGTGTCATTGGTGAGGGTGAGGAGTCTAAGGAGGACATGGGGTATCTGTAATGGGGGGTGTGTGTCAGTGACCAGTCCCTTTTATATCGTACAGGATTGGGGAGTGAAACTAGTTCAGTCAGGAACATGAAGGGTCTTATAAATAGGGTGTTTGTCAGCCATATAGTACTTTTAGTGGGAAACAAAGGGGTTTGTGCCCTTTAAGAGCACGGAGTTGGCAGCAATATCACTGTACAGCGATGTGGCCCATACTTCAAAATCCCAGAGGTACTTCAGGATGAAATGTTCCTGGTTCCCCATGGGTCAACAGGTGTCTTGGCAGACAGCATGGTGAATAATGGTGAGCATGGTGAGGTTGAGTATGTGTTGTCCCCTCTCTTCTGTGTGATCATTAGCTTCTCGCTGACTGTGTGTCCAATGTACATTGGTTTGTTGGAGTGGATGGCTGAGGTAGGGGTTGATGAGAGGGATCATGGAAGGGGAGCTGGGTGGTGTCTGCATGTGTGGGCAGGGTGGTCTGTTGGCTTTTCATTCTGCATAATGCTTGCATCTTCACACAAGGTCACGCTGGTGCATTTGCTGGGCATGGCACTCTGCTTCTGTTGGGGATTCAGATGGTGGTTCCGGAGTGGGCAGCAGTGGCAATGGTTTACTGGTGAATAGGGGTAACTTTGCATCTTCGGACTGAGGGCCTAAGACATGGTGTTGTATGGGTGCTGACTGGGGTGTGTAACTGATGAAGTGAGAGGATGTTAGTGCCTCTTTGTGGTTGATGGGGTCAGGGGGTGTAGACATGGTAGTGGATGGTGTCAAGTACTTGGTGTATGTAAGTTTCTGAGTCATGTTGCCACCTATCCCAATCATCCACCAGTCTTCAATGTTCATTATTTGGCCAATAGATGGCATTGGATCAGGTGCAGAGTCATGGGCAGGTGAGGCCATGGATTTGGCTGTGTAGAAAGAGGGCAAGGAATCTTTGGTTGAGTCCAATTTGCACTTTGAGAAGTTCATCAAGGGGTGAGGTGAAGGGGTTGGTTGGCATTCAGTAGGGGTGATGGTAGGGGCAGTAGTCAGATTTACAGAAGTATGGGTGCAGGTTTGAGTGTCTTTCTTGTTGCATTTCGTGTTTTGGTTGCTTCAGGATGAATGGAATGGCATGGGGGGATGCAAGGATATGGAAGGTGTGTATAGTAGGTGGTCTTGGGTATTCTTCTTTCAGTGGCTGCTTTGTGAGTCATTTTTTGTTGGTGGGTGAGTAGTAGTAGTGGAAGTAAGTGTAGGGGATGGGGAGAGGATTGTAGTTCATTCAGGAGGTGCTCCAGGGGATCGTTGGTTGGTGTCAGCACATAAGTGATTGTTGGAAGTGCAAAGGGAATAGTTTGAGGAATGTGTATCTTGCTGGGAGTCATGTTTGTCTGCCAGTTCTTGTAATCATCATTGTTGGCCTCATGTTGGGTTGAAGGGCTAGTGATTTTGCAGGCATTGTCATTATCAATGGCATTGTGGGAGTGGGTGTGGAGGAATTACTCCCTTCCCGAGGCAGGTGCCATCTTGGTGCCTGTGGTGTGGCTCATGGTGTGTCAGGGTTGCATTGATAGAAGTCTTCAATCAGGTTAGGTGCATGGAGATCCTGGGCCAAGACCCAAGAATCTTCAGAGGCAGGGAACCCCCTCCAGTGAATGAGGAAGCGGAGTTCCTGTCACCTGCTGTAATGATCTGCCTTGTGGATTGACTCCACCTCCCATTCAGGCTTGCCTTCGATTACTGCTGGATCTGGCTGGGTGTAATTGTGGCTGTGGGCATCTGTTTCAACATATTGTGTGAGCAGATCCACATGGAAGGTGGGATGGATCCTCATGGTTGTGGGGAGGCATAGGTGGTATGTGACTGGGGAGAGTTTTTGTGTGATGGGGAAGGGGCCATATCATTGAGGTGCTAATTTCATCATGGGGTAGTGGAGCTTGAGGTTGCACCCTTCAAGCCACACCAGGTCCCCTTCTTCAAATTCAACTGGTATCATATGATCGGTGGTGGTCTGGAATGCTTTTACTGCCACTTCATGTGCTTCCCAGATCTTCTGAAGGCACTTGGTGACTTCTGGCACCCAAGCTTCTTCAGTGGACATTGGGATGAATGGCTTGGTGCCAAAGAGGAGTTGGTGGGGTGTTTGTCCAGAGTGATTGTGTGGCCATGAGTTGTGGATGAATTCAGCTAGTGGGAGATAGGGAGCCCACACATTTTGGTCATTTGAGGTCCAGAGGCAGAGGTACTGCTCCAGCCACTGATTGGCATGCCACACACTCACTGGTGCCATCTGTTTGAGGGTGGAATGCTGTCGATATGTTCTGTTGGATGTGAAGGAGTTGGCAAAGTTCCATGGTGAATTGGGATACGAATTGGGGGTCACAATTGCTAATTATCTTCTGGGGGATTCCAAACCAGGGAATGAGGTGGCAAAGGTATAGGGCAGCGACACCTTCACCCATGATGTTTGTGGTGCATGGGAGGAACTTCACTGCCTTGGAACAGCCCTAATCAACCACTGTGCACTTCAGGTTACCATTGGTCCGACCCTATTAGGCTTAATAATTTCTATTAAGCATTAAGC